>VKHL01000115.1:31829-93754 GCA_015146655.1 Ochromonas danica
AGATCCACACCGAGCCCACTATGGCAGTTGCCTAGAGACCTTCTCCACTGCCTCTACTCCGAGTGGCTACCATCATGGCGGGACCTGGCAGCCATGGATGTTGCCTGTCTGGGACAGCTGACTGGAGATCGAGAGCAGTGGCTCTCTTCCCTGAGAGAGGTGAACCTGACGAGAGGGCTAGGCAGGAGACTGTCTGACCAGGCCATGAGGGGGTGGTATCTGTGGACAGGCAGTCGCAAGGTGTGGTTGGTGGAAGGCTTCCCTGTGCGACTGTCTGCTTCTGTTGTCTTTCATGATGAAGAAGGTGTCATGAGGTTAGACCACTTCTGTCCTCACCTTCGCTCTGTGGAGATCGAGAGAGACGTCTACCTGACCACCACCTCTCCCTCGTTAGTGAAGGCTCTGGAGGACAGCTTGGCTGTGTTTCTAAGGCAATGTAGTCGTCTCGAGGGTGTGCGGGTGGACGGGAGGTGTCAAGGAGGCATTGTGCGAGACACAGAGGTAGACGCTGCCTATCTATCCGCCTTGGCAGGGGCAATGAAGGCCAACTCGTTGGTCAAGATGGAGATCTGCTTCTATCAATCCGCTCCTTCCTTCCACCTGTTGGCTAACCTGCTAGTCAATCACATTTCCAGCTTGAAGGAGATCGAAGTCATCGCGACTCTCCCCGTTGACTGGCTGGCGAGTGATCTGCTGGTATTTCTTCATCGTAACGAGTTCTGCCTCAGAAGATTGAGTGTTGAAGGCCTTCAGGCCATTGGGAAGGATTCCGGATGGAAGCTGGTTCATGGCGATGTTTTCCGAGCACCAGAGCATTTGGTTCTATTCAGTGCTGTGATTGCCACTGGCTGGCAGTTCTCGCTGCTCTTGCCTGCTACAATAATCTCTGCTGAGAAGGTGAATCAGCAGTTTTCGTGGCCCAAGCTTTCCCAATTCCAAATAGTATGGCCAACATTTATTGCGTGTGATGCGCTCTCTTCTGCTGTGGCTGGCTATGTTTCTGGCTCCTACTACAAGCAATTCTTTTCCACTGCAAGACAAGAAGCATCGTCTCAGTGGCGGAACGCAATGTTCTTCGCCATCGTTCTCTTTCCAGTCCACGTGATGGCAGTCAGCTTTGTACTCAACGTCGTTTTTGCGGGTGGTAGTTTTTCGATACCCATTCCTCTCTCCGTGGCCATCAAAATGGTTGCACTCCAGTCATTTGTGGCTCTTCCTTTCGCAATGTTTGGCAGACACTGGGGTGGGAAGTATGATCCGCCTTGCAGAGTGAATAGCATTCCTCGCCCAATCCCACAGGTGAGCTGGTACGCATCACCTCTTTTCATATCCATGCTTGCTGGTATCCTTCCTTTTGGATTGTTATTCTTCTGGGATGACTTCCTCGTCAGGATGTGCACTTGGTTGTTGTCCGGGCACTGCTCTTTTCTTGTTTCCTTACTTTTGTTCAACGTGATTCTCGCACTTGTGATCATCTTCAGCACTATTGTGGCAGTTTATTTTACCCTAAACAATGAGAATTATCACTGGCAATGGCTCGCATTGGGTTGTGCTGCCTCGCCTGCGTTCTATGTCTTCCTATATTTCTTCTATTTCTCATACAAGACACAAATGACTGGTTCACTGGTGGAATTGTAAGTCATCACTCCGTATTGTGAGCTTCGAGTATTCTTCTTCTTTCCTTTATCTCTTCGCTATTTCATTGACTGTGTAGGTTTCTCTTCTGCTGTGTTTTGTTCTTCATGTGGAGTGCTTTGGGCTTGTGGGGCGCAAGCCTCTTCGTCCACAAGATTTACAGAAACGTCAAGATCGACTAAATGTAGCATGGCGTTTTCATTTGTAGAAAAGCGAAATAGTATGGATGGAATTGTATACATAGTTTGCAATAACCTTAAGGCTGCTGGTCTAGAAAGGTGAAGGAGTATTATTAAATTATCAGACCAGTGGCCTCGACGAAAACATTCCAGCAGGTTGCTACTGCATTAGAATTTTGGCCACTGTGACCTTCCAATGCTCACTCATGGCCTTGTTGCTGCTCTTTACCGTTATCTTGCAAACATTCATGCCGGCTGTGGGTTCTGGACCAGGCGCACATCACACGTGCCAGCCATGTCATTTGGACGTGTCACACGCGCATATGCACCAGACGGATGCATTCGCTTAACACCAAAAGAAACCCCAGTCTTGTATCACTACTTCTTCTCAACTGCTGTCTTCAGCATATGTCGCTCAGATAGTATCCAGACCTCTCCACTATTCCAATGAACTGGAGTAACTTGTAGAGTGAACGTCTCATCAGCCAGGATGTAATCCACTGTTTGACATCTCCATTCATCAAAAAGAATGACATCAGGATTGTCATTGTTACAACACAACGCGTAAGATGCATCTACCTATAAATGACCGGTGCACGGTCAGAAACAGTGGGGATAGATAGAGCATCATCCAAAGCATTGTCCAGGAACACCACCACAACCACAATGCGAACAAACTAAGATAATGATGATTCACCAATCGAGGGGACTGGAGGATCCCACGCATTGTAACAATATATTCGAGCACACGGCATTCCCGCGCGTCGCAACAACATTCATCATGATCGTTAACTTAAGAAGGACAGGATCAGTTCAGTTACAATAGGCTACAGTACTACAGGTAGTCACTCTGTGTCATGACAACCAAGCGATCTACCGTGGCTAAAGTAAGTGTCCATGAAGAGAAAGTCTGTCCCTCTTTTCCTCACACCAACAGTCTTTTCTCGTCTGCCCAGCTCCATGCCCCCGTGCCTTTCCATGGCAGCGGCAGCGGCAGCGGCAGCCAACTGTCCGCCTCTTGCAAGGAAGGCTTCAGCGCTGACGAAGGCCCCGCCTCCTGTCGAGAGGACAGTCTGCGCGAGAATGACATGCAGCTGATCGTCGAGCACTTCCATCGGCTGGGGGAGTACAGCGCAGAGCCGGACAGCGCGGCGTGGCGGCAGTACCGCGACATGGTCTACCAGATCAACCGCAAGCACAAGGCGATGGACGAGGCCGCCTTTCTCCGCCTGCGAGAGTCCGTGGCTACCCCCGTGGCGGCGGCGGTGGCGGAGGAGGAGGATGACGTCAGTCGGTGCTCTGACCACAGCGTGGTAGCGCTGCCGCCAATTCTGCGCCTGCGCCTCTCAGCAAAGCACCACAGACCCCCTCCTTCTGCTCCTACTCCTGGTGGCGGTAGCAGTAGTAGTGGCAGTGGCAGTGGTAGGACTCCGCTGAGATGTGTGGACAAGCTTCGCTCTTCCACTCAACGCCTGCTACCACCCCACCACCACCACCACCACCACCCGCAGCAACACCCTCAGCAGCTAGTGGGGGGAAGTGGCAGTGGCAGTGGTGGTCTAGTAGCGGGGCGGAAATCCTTCAAATCGGCTGGAGCAGCTGTCTAGCCTTCTCGTTGTAGTGGAGATGGTGCTGTGGTAGTGGTAGTGGTAGTGATAGTGACGGTAGCCTCGCTCTCTCACCCGCAAAGTGTTCCATTTCGTGTCGTCAGCTCGCTGGGCCGGTTTCCATCTCAGCGCTTATGTGTGTTTGTGTGTGTGCATGTGTGTGTAGTGGTAGTGGTAGTGACTCAGTGCATCCTTCCTCCTCTTTGTACATCGCTGCAATAATGCGGATTTATTAAGATGATATCATTGTTATTGTTAGTAAACGATGGCATGGTGTCCATCTCTCCTGCTAGACTACCTGCTAGTAGACTTCTTAAGTTAACAATCAATCATACAATTATGATTAAGACAATGATGACCACCTTACATTATCATTATCACTATCATTGTTCATACTCACCTATCCTAGAGGGTCAGTAAGTTGTATATACACACACCTAGAGCTAGCAGCTAATTGAGATGGGAGGGTAGGACTGATAAGGTCTAGATATCCAGAATCTGGAAATTTGAGATCCCGGGAAGCTACACACTGTCATACCCTCCTCTCCCTACCCCACTACTACTTACACCGCCTCCTCCTACCATAGTAGATACAGAAGAAGAGGTAGAGGAAGAGGAGGAGGTGGTGGTAGTCGTTGGAGGAGCGTCCTCTTGCTTGCCGAGGGGATACTTCGCATAGAGATACATGGCGAGGAGGACCAACGCGGCGCCTATCGTGAAGAGCAAGGACGGCTTGAAGTCGAAGAAGCAGTAGGACAGCAGACAGGCGGTGACGATCGAGAAGGAGGCAGCAAAGCCCTTCAAGATATTGTCCGCATACTTCACCACCACAGCAACGATCAATCCCCCCACAGCTTGTAGGAGGATGACCATAATGACGAGGGAGGAATACCCTGCGAAGAATCCCCTCGTGCGCACACTCTCTCCCTCGCCACTGAAGTAGATGCCCAGCACGGCAGCCACGATGGAGGACACGCCCATCTGAATGTTCCGCATCCACAATGACGTGGCGGCATTCTTCAGAAGCTTCTCAAAGTAAACCCCAGCGAAGCCAGAAGAACATGCCGCGAGGAAGACTGCGAGCAGGCCCAGCCAGGAGTTGCGCTGGTCCTCTGCAGTGCCGCGCTGGCTTGAGGTCGAGGAGAGTTGAGCCAGAGAGACGCCCAGAGTGAGCAAGCAGAGGGAGAGGATCTGCATGGAGGACTGCCGCTTGTTGAGCATGACGAAGGAGAAGAAGGCGGTGGTCAAGATCTTCAGCTGGTAGCCCACTTGGAAGGTGGCGGCGTCCAAGTGCGAGAGGGCGTAGTAGAGCAGGTTGTTCTGTATGGAGTACATGATGGAAGGCACGGCGAGCTTCAACACTTCCACCGGCTGGGCGAAGAGGTCCGTCCTCACGGCATGCAAGAGACCGCGACCTCCGCCGCGCTCGTAGGCGATGACTGCCAGGCAGGTGAGGAACTTCAAGACCTCCATGGAGACTACCGCCGTGGACGAAGCGTAGCGCTCACTAGCCGTGCCCACCGTGCGCGAGTAGCGCATGAAGATGACGAGGAAAGTGTTTTGCAGGACGAGGCAGGCCAAGGCGCCATACTTCACATTGAATACGCGAGACAAGGCCGTCGTCATCCACATGGCCAGCACAGACTCAGTCTGATTCTTGCTGCTTTTTAGTCGAGGTTAGCTGGAAGGAGAGGTGATACTGCAGGGAAAGAAGCAGAAGCAGAAGACCAGATGGGATGAGATGAGATCAGCCAATTTCACTATTTTGTTTTTCAGGCGAAAACTCTTCTTCCTCGCTCAGAAAAGTCCACTATTCAGACTTGAAAATCCTCCCTCACCCCAAAGCCTGCCAGTTCGTTTACAATCCCCATCCTCGTTACTGTATTGTAGACTATGTTAATGATGTCAATGATGTATGTTATGATGTCATAAGGTCATGTCGGATGATATCTCAAGTGCTATTGATTTATGATAGTCTACTATCTACTACTAGACTATTAGACTATTACTGTAGTATTACTGTAGTATTACTTTAGTATGATTGACGCTAACTTAGTTAGTAGTCAAGCACACGGCAAAGCACGGCATGGGAAGCTGTCTAACACTAACAAGACCATCCTCTTTTTGCTTGTTATTTAGATAGACAGACGGCCTGTCACAGCATGGTCATGGCCCAGCTAGTCTAAGCTAAGCTAGTCTAGGTTAAGCTAAGCTTTCTTCTGCTTCACTCCTCCCTCTGTTGGGACTGCTGGGTTGGTATGCTGTCGAATGAGAATCTGCCAGTAAAGGACATAGAAAAGAGCTATCAAACGACCAGGAGAGGCCACCAGCACCTGCTGCACTACTTCCCAAGCATTAGTCACAGGTGTCATGCCTGCATGAAGTTGCTTGAGCAGATGGCCATCCAGGCCAGAGGCGATGGTGTAGACTGGACTGGAGGAGCGGGTCGCCTCCACAATATCGCGTGCTACCTCTGTCGCTTCCAAAGGAGTGCCGGATTCGGAGAGCAAGGAGGTGATGCGAGGCTTGGTCAGCATCTCCTCGGCATAGCCTGGCGTGCGCGTGTCGGGAGGGTAGGCCACGGAGACGTGCACATTGAAGGGTCGCAACTCAGCGAGAAGCGCTTCTGCCAGGCCACGCAACGCCCACTTACTCGCAGCATAGGCCGTGTAGCCATGGATCGCGGCCTGGGCCACCTGAGAAGAGACGAAGACGATGTGGCCTCGACCTCGCGACTTCATGGCAGGCACGACAGCTCGGGTAGGGTAGACACTGCCCAAGACATTGATGCGAAGCATTCGCTCGAAGGCTTCAGCTGGGAGGTCAGAGAACTCCGCGGCGATGGAGGTGCCAGCACAGTTGATGAGGATGTCCACGGGACCAAAGGCCTCGACGGCTTTGCTGAGGCAGGTAGCCACCACCTCCTCGGAGGAGCCCACGTCACAGGAGAGAGCTTGTAGGCGAGCACTGTCAGGGAGAGGGTCTGCAATTGGCAGGAGAGAGGGGATCAGTCTGAGAGGTGGGGGAGGGGGAGGGAAGTGTATGTGTGTGTGCGTGTGTGTATTATGTGGGAGGGGGAAGGGGGGCTACCTTTGGTCAACTCTCTGCTAGCATCATCTAAGCGCTGCTGATTCCTCGCTACAATGGTCACTTTAAATCCAGCCTTCAAGTAGAGTCGAGCTACTTCAAGTCCGATGCCACTGCTGCCGCCAGTGACGACGACGTGGTCAGAGGGCTGCTGGGTAGTCTGCACAGGGTGAAGGGCGAGACAGAAGATGACCACCCTCAACACGAGATAGAGGAGGATGGCGAAAAGACAAAGTGCGATGAGAGAGGTGGATAAAAAGGATAATATAGTCATGATTGGATAGATTCTACTGATGAGAGAGAAATCGGAAATCTATCAAGCACTTTCAACTATTATTGCATTGCGTAGTATTGTTGTGCTGAGGGGGAGCTTCTAGATTGACAGATCTGAGAAACTGGGATAGAAAAGAGAAGAAGTCACAGTGAGATCAATAACTGAAAGAAAAGGAAGTGTCAGCGTATCCAATCGCATAGCTCGTCCCTCTTCTCTCATTGTTTGGTAGATAAACAGTTTCTCTCTCTTTCTCTCTCTCAGGCATCCTCACAATTGATTGGCAGTATTTCCCATCCCATGTCCTCCGAACGAGATCGGTCCATCATTCAAGCACGTGAGCTTGACCAAGCTTCCACTTTCCTTGTTCGTCTTGGAGTGCAAACTGTACGTCGCAATCCTATCAAAGTCTCCTTCTACCTCCTAGGACTGCTGCTCTGCCTCTTCTTCAATGGGTTCAGCATCACCGCCGAGCAACGCGCTGCCTACTATGAGGCCATGAAGAAAGTGGATCATACTGCCGTCCTGGAAGCCAGTGATCGACTTGATCAGTCCTATTATCACTATCGCAGTCATCGCGGGTGGTTCTCCTGTGATGCCACTTGTCAGCTCTACAAGACGGTCTATGACGAGGACTATCAAAGGTATCAGGCACTCAAACAAGAAGAAGCTCGCGCCTTATCAGCTGCCAAGGCCACGCTTGGCCTCTTCTCAGAGTATGCTGTCGAAGAGACACGAGACCTCTTCTGGCAAAGGTTCACGCAGGGCAAAGCCTTTGCCAGCCACCAGACCAAGTTAGACGCTCTCTTTATGGGCATTGGAGCGATGGCAAGGGATGAATCCTTTCTCTCCTATCTCCTACGCGTAGCTTTCTCTCTGCTTTTCAACCTTACCCTGGGAGTGAGTCTGTCTGTGGTGGTTTTCCTCTTCTCCCTCTACTCTATCATTACCTCGTATCAGCCATCTTTTCTGTTTGCAATCTTCTTCTTCATCCTCGCGGCTGCTGCCGCGATCTCCTTCGCTGTGAGCTGGTTGATCGGTCTCTATGCCATCGCTGCGGGAACCACCTATGTTGGCATCAAGCTACTCGACTCCAACCTTCGAATAGAGCATAACGACGAGCGACAAAGGCAGCGTCGAGTGCGTTGAGGTGATGGGAAGAGGTGGTAGTGGATGAAGACTTGTTGGTACAGGATGTTATTGTGCTGTTATTGGCTTTTCATTAAGTCTCATCGTGCCTGCTCCTTCGATGAGCATGGCCTCGGCTACTAACTAAGCTTAACTTTCTTAACTTGACTTGTTGACGTCATCAATATCAATACTATCGTAAGTAGAAGAGTCAAAGGGAGACACCACCAACAAAAGCGATAGACTCCCTTCATCACAATGATCAAAATTATTGTTGTTCTTGGTCACCCACCATCCCAGAATCATGTGTAAAGACGAGGGTGAGGTATCATGACCCATGAGATAAAGATTGCCAGGAAAGAAGGCCCCCAGGACAAAGAGGCGAGGAAGAGGAAGGCTTGGGAAGGATCTGCACTGATCGAAATCAAATGACTAGACTTGACTATATACAGAGAGGAACGAACAGTAGACTAGCACAACCTTTTGGTTCATCATCAATGAGCGAGATGGCCCATCAGGCCGATGCGATAAATGCAAGTGTCGAAGGAGCCATGGTTGGAAAGGAAGTGTAGCTCCACGCTCTTGAGAGGAGGCAGAGACTTAGCATGTTGCTTGGCAAGGGAGGCGGGAGAGTCCGAGGAGAGGAGAGCAGAAGACAAAGCAATGGCGAATCGCTCCGTTACCACCTCAACATCACCATCTGAAGTAGTCGTCACTGTCTTGTTAGTGGCTTGGCCAGAGAGGAAAGAATAGCTACCGAGATCGTAGCAGTTGGTCGGTTGACTCCAGTCCATCCTACAGTGATGCTCCAGCCATGCTCTGTCATAGGCCCTCACCAGGCCTTCGTGGGGGAAGCCAAACAGGCGAATGTCCTTCACAGCCTCCCAGGCCACGCCATTGTTTCGAGATGGGATCTTATGGGAGAGAGCCAAGTAGCGCAGATTGACGGGGTGTTCGAATTTGATGTGGATCTTGCCATCTCGTCCCTCCATGCAGTACGCCTCGTTGCTGTCTTCCAGAGGCGCGTAGCTGATCATCGTCTCTGCTGAGGTGGCCCGAGCCATGCCAAGGCTACCGTCAGAGGAGGAAGGAGCAGTCTTCTTGCTGACGAGTCTTTTGCTCTTATGCACGACATGCTTTACCAATGACGTGACAGAGGAGAAGACCTTCTTCCACCCCTGCTGTGTTGCCTTGTCTTGTTGTCGCTTGTTGCCTTGCTGTTCCTCTTGTGATGGTAGCAATGACAAAGATGAGAGAGAGGGTGGTCGAAAGACCACAGGAAAGCTGCTCGTCACAACTGCTCCTCCCCTTTCCGCTGAGGCATAATTAACCAACTCCTCCTCCTCCTCCTCCTCTGCTTCATCAACGCCAGCACTCTCCTCGCCCAGCACCCCCAAGGAAGTGTCATCAGAAGATCGACTAGCAGCCTCTTCTTGGGTTATTCGGATGGCTTCAAAGGACATTCTCTCAAGCGAAGTGCGCAGTCTCTCTATGGCTGCCTTGTCCTCCTCGATCCTCTCTGCTGTCTTGTCCTCTAAGACACTACCACCACTACCACTACCACCACTACCACTGCCTTCTTCACTCGATGATGATGAAATAGAGATTGAAGAGGAGTCTTCTTCTTTTTCTTTCTCTTCCACCTTATCATCATCACTCTGTTGTAGCTGTTGCTGATGTTGAAGTTCCTTCTGGCTGTCTTGTTCTTCAACAAAGCGCTGCACTGCTGCCAGCAGGCTTTGGACTCGTTCCTCAACCTCCTCCTCCTCCTCCAGCACTTCCACTGAAGCAGAGGAGGTGGTCACTGGGGTAGATCGATCTTCGCTGTTGTTGTTATTGTTGTTACTGTTGTCAGTCTCAGGTGTCTCCACGATGGTGGCGAGGCTGTCGATGGCCTCGTGAGTCTCAGCGGATGATAGCAGAGGAGGGAAGAGACTGGCCGCCTCCTCCTCCTCCTCCACTTGCTTCTCTATCTCGACTACCTTGGCTAGCCACTCTTCTTGTCCTTCTCGCTTCTCTTCTTTCTTCCCAGCCTGCTGTTGTTCTTCATTGGAGGATTCTTGGTGATGTCTCAGCTCGACGAGGTGGGCGAGGGATTCAGAGAGGATGGCCTGCTCCTGCTCCTCCTGCTCCTCTTCTAGTCTCTGGATCCCCTGCATGATGCCTTGCAAGGCCTTCTCGGCCGGTAGGAGGCTTTGATTCAGCTCCTCCGTATTGAACACTCCCTGGCTGCTGCTGTTGTCATTACCACCACTTCTCACTGCACTGAGCTCCACGTCTTGATGTAGGAGGGAAGAGACGGTGGTGGTAAGAGGAGTAGTAACAGCAGGAGGAGGAGGAGGAGGGGTGTGTGCAGGCATCAAAGACCACTGCAGCACAGCGCCAAGAGAGGTGAGGAGGAGGAGCAGGGCGATGATGAAGCTTGTAGGAGGGCCCTGCGCCTTCCTTCTCTGCGAAGAGGTAGTGCTGGACAAGGTAGTGCTGGCAGAGGACGAGGTAGTGGTGGTGGCAGCCTGCACAGCAGCAGGGGCAGCACTGAGCTCTTCCTCAGAGGTGGCAGGGGGTAAAGCAGGGAGAGGAACGAAGGTAGCAGACGGTGTCGCAGGAGGCGCAGACTCAGTCTTCACAGCTGTCTCCTGCTGAGATGATGACGCTGTGTGTGTGGCAGAGCGAGAGAGGATGGGCCTCTTCTCAGAGAGATGCGACAGAGACTTGCGGCGACTGCCTCCTCCTCCTCCTCCTGCTGTCCCTCGCTCAGTCTTGATGTCCGCATAATTCAGCAAGGCAGTGCCGGAGGGCAGAGAGGAGCGCCGAGTAGCACTGGCCCGGGAGGACCGGCTGCTCACAGAGGACACAGAGAAGCCACACTCCGACTGCGCATCCTCCTCCTCCTGACTGGCTCCAGCCAAGCCAGGAAGAGTAGGAACAGCTGTAGCAGCTACAGCAGCAGCAGCAGTAGTAGTAGCAGGGGAGGAGGAGGAGGAAAGGCGAGAAGAGCGCGTGCGGCGAGGGGTTCGTTGGCTGTCGAGGGAAGACACGCTCTGGTCGTCCTCCTCCACGGCTTTCACTCTCCTCTTCTTAGCAGATGACTTCTCAGAGACGATACTGTCCGAGTGCTTTCTCTTCGCAGAGGATCGCGGGGTTTTGGTGGGGTCAGGCGAGGTGTTCATTTCAAATGTTTCCCTCATAAAGCAAAGGAGCTGTTGATTGGGAGGGAAGCAACAAACGCGTTTATCATACACTATCGCGTTGGCTTCTATGGCCAGAGACGAAGGTGTGGATGGACATTATGTCATGTAGATAATGATAATATAGCAGTGATAAAGGTATTAAACTTATTATTGAGGATAATAAGTTATCCATTAATATTCTGCTTCATTGCTATCTGTTGTATATATGTATTTGTATTAAAGCAATTATTTTAGTCTTCAACCAATAAATTAAATCCAAGAGAATAATTAATTACTATCATATCACTATCATGCCATCCCCAAGAGAAGATATTGTTGTTTGCTGTCACACAGCGTGTGAGAAAACTGCTCTACTGTGTTTTCCGTTTCGTTTCTTGATTGTCTAGCAGGATAATTGATAAAACTTTCTGATTTATCTATTTTGATCATTTTCTCTCGTTTTCTCATCATTTAAAAAAGATCTTTCACCATTAAGCATAATAAAGAGCTTATTCTTAAAGTCTTGAGTCATTATTATTCGTCCATCGGGAAATCTATCGACGATATTGCAACTCAATGGAACGTTCCAACTAATGGTGTCTACGACTGGAACTCCTTATTTCAATAGAGTAAACTCTTTCAGCAGCATTCTTCTGACATCTTTCATCATGTCAATGAAGAAGACATCGATCTGCTACTTCTTTGATCACCCTATTTCGTATCTATCCGAAGGTGCTGCTTTTATTTATGAGCAAACAGGTCGATGATTGTCTGTATCTGCTATTTCAAGAGTTCTTCACGACTATAATGCTAAAAGAAAGAGTATCGAACTTCGCGCGATGGCAGACCCCGCCATTACGAGAGATGTTTCGGTGTCATATAGTGCAGCTATAATATCGTCTCACAGTCTTCTGATACGAGCATGGGTTTTTGAATGATCTTGGAGTAGGTTGAATGAATGATCTACTTTTCGCAGATCATTCATCCAGCCTACTCCAAGATCATTCAAAAACCATGCTCGTATCACCCATATGGAAGACTGTGAGACAATAGCATCGTTATATTCTTTCTTCCACCCTATTCCTACGACTTTGCGCCAATTGTGTTGAGTTTCACAAGATGAAAGCATATCTAAAGAGAAAATATGTAATGAAATAGATTACAACAGACAAAAGGCTAGTTGAAGCTTTTAAAGAGATAAAGGAATCGCATGCTTTTAAGTATTTCAATCATTGGGGATATTATTAACTGTTTCTTCTTAGTACAATGCAGAACTCAATCATTACTATCTTCGTTATCTAACTTTCTTTTTCTGTTGGTTTTCCCCTTGTTAGAAAGAGCAAGCTGAGCTTCTAATTGCCTTCTCTCCTCTTCCATTTCTTCCTTTTAGCTCTTGGATAATTTGGTTATCTAACGCTGTAATTTCTAATGCTTTAAGTTCTTTCTGCTGTTCTTTAAAAGATAGACTGACTGAAGTCACTAATCGACTATATGAGGAGAGAGCCTCTTGATCAGTAGAAGAACATGATGCTTTCGAAGGATGGCACGTGCTTTGCATTCCTATCAGTGGCTACCATTCTAGTCATATCATCTGTATTCCTTGTAAAGAAGGCTTTCCAATTGTGGGATGGCTCCCCACGATCATGAAACATGGTAAACTACCACCTTTTAGACACAATTTCCATTTCGCACCAATTTCACAGATATTCCTGGGAAACTCTTCATCCTAGTTGGTTGGAGGTCTCGAACATTTATGACATGAACAAATACTTGCATGAAAAATAGTTATATTATGACATTTTTGAATGATCGTCAATGATCAAAAGCGATGAAAGATCAGCAAATAGGTAATTCAATTTCAGAATAGATAAATCATAAAGTTTTTGGGTTTCTCACACACACGGCATTTCCGCCTCATCCATCCAGGCGCACCAGCCTTTCGTATTTCGGGATTTTCGTGACGAAAAACGCGTTTAACTAGCCGTTTCCCATATGGCTTGTTGGATGAGTTCGCGTTTTATCCCGAAAATCCAGAAAATCCCGCAAAACGACCCCAAAATCGCGCTAAACGAAAATCCCGAAATACGAACGGCTGGTACGCCCGGACTTCCATCGTTTGAGTGGGGCGGAATCGCCGTGCACACCGTGCAAACAACAATGTCTACAGTAAACTGGTAAAGCAAACGTACTGTACGAAGAAGATCGCTATTATTACTTGCGTAGGTAAAAGCGCGGGAATAGTAATAATAACCCCGACACAGCAGCAGCAGCTCTGCGGAACTCTCAGCAAATCGAAAGAGAGGCAAGGCATACCCCCACAGACTGGAAAAGAGAAAATGTTTGACGAGCAAGGCTTCCTCTACAATCGACCAGATGAAGTTTCTACTGGGGTAAGCTGGATTCTCCTCTCTCTTTCTCCCCTCTCTCACTGAACCTTGTGCACTTACCTCTCTCAGACGACCATCGTGGCTGTCAAGTTCGACGGTGGTGTCGTGCTGGGCGCTGATTCAAGAACATCCACAGGATCCTATGTAGCAAACCGTGTGAGTGATAAGGTGGTTCCAGTGACAGACTTCGTGTGGGCCTGTCGCTCGGGCAGTGCCGCCGATACCCAGGCAGTGACGGACTACGTCAAGTACTACATCAACAGCCACAGGTGAGCCACTCTTCTCCTTCTTGTTCTCTCTTCTCTCCCTCTATCGTTTTCTCATTTTCGTGTCATCTGTGTGCTATTAGCATGGAGTTGGGTCGTGTGCCACGAGTGAAGACCTGTGCCAACCTCATGCGCTTGATATGCTACAATAACAAAGATCGTATGCTCGCTGGTATGATCTGTGGTGGCTGGGATCCCTATGAGGGCGGTCAGATCTATGAAGTCCCTCTGGGAGGCACCATCATGGAGCAGAATTTCGCTTTGGGTGGGTCAGGATCGACCTATATCTATGGCCTGGTCGACTCTCTTTATCGGGAGAACATGACCAAGGAAGAGTGCCAGCAGTTCGTCAAGAAGGTCATCTCTCATGCCATGGCTCGCGATGGGTCTTCAGGTGGAGTCATTCGTCTCGTGACCATCACAAAAGATGGTGCAGAGAAGGAGGTCGTCTTGGGGGACAAGCTTCCATTCATGCCTTGAGATGACTAGGAATGGACTGGTAGTTGATGGAGGAGGAGAGAAGGGGGTGGAGGAGGTGGAATGGATGGTGTAAAAATAGCGGGACTAAATCATTAAAAGAATTGAATGAACTTAATGAAAGCAGAAAATGTTTGCTATGATACAGATGATGACATTGTAGTTATCTCTCTCGCTGAAGTTAACTGGTCCAAACGCGCCATTTTGACAGATAGGTAAAAGAAGGTAAAATGGCTAAAAGGGTAAAATAGGTTTTCCTTGTCGTTATTCATCATTCCCAGATCATGTCATCGTACTCGTCGTCTGCGATCATTCCTCCGGACTCTGTCGTCCTTGTGAGCAAGTCAGAGACTCTCTTCGCTTCCCTGCAGGGAGTGGTGCAGCATCGCGTGATCTCGGTGGAGGCCTTGCCTCCTTACGTCCTCGTCAAAGCCGCCATCCTCGATGCAGACTATGCGCGACAAGGTGAGCGACGAATAGGCCCCTCCCCCGCCTCTGCTACTCTGTCTGGCCCCATGCTCTCTTGCTCACTGCTCTCCCTCTCTCAGCGGACATCTCCTGGGTGCGGCGGGCCTACCCCACGGCCTTCATCGCCGTCTACAACCCCCACGCTGCCTTCTCTCCTCTGCTGCGCATGGCGGCCTTTGATGCAGGGGCGAACATGGTGGCGCATGACCCGCACAGCATCGTCCACACTCTCTGCGAGGCCGTGCTGCTGTCGAGGCAGGAGGGTGGAGGAGGAGGAGGAGGAGGGATCTACAGCTGCCCCTACTGCCAGATGGGCGGCCTCAGTGCGACTGACCTCTACTACCATGCTCCCGCGTATCACATCAACTGGCCGCCTGAGGTGCCCATTGGTCGCTCCTGCCCGATCTGCAGGCTACCGCTGCGACGGCCCCTACAGGTACACCTGCACGAAGACCACTGCCCCACCTCCTCCTCCTCCCACACCTCCTCCTACGACACTAGCAACGCCAACGGCTCTATCTTTGCCGCTCCTTGTTCCTCCTCTTCCTCCCGATCGATCAACCAGCTCCTCCACTTCGCCCTCTGCATGGTGCGAGTGAGGATCGACGGCCGCTCCCACTACCTCCTCGTGCAAGAGTTCGGTAACGCAGGCTTCTGGTGCCCTGGCGGAGGCGTGGATGTGGGAGAAACCATCTCGTCCGCGGCCAAAAGAGAGTGTCTCGAGGAGGCCGGCGTGGCCATCGAGCTGAAAGGCATTCTCTCCATCGAGGTGCACAACAATGGACGCTATGGCAGCACCAACGGCAGGAATAGTGTCAATGGTAGCATTGGTGGTATGAACATGAGCGGCAGTCCGGGTGGGGGGAGAGGAGGAGGAGGGAAAGAGGAGGTGGAGACTCATCTCGTTCGTATGCGAGTTATCTACTACGCTGAGCCAGTGCTATATGGTCAGGATGGAGCAGCAGGAGGTGTTCCTATCCCAAAGAGCAGTCCTGACTTTGAGAGTGCTGGTGCGTGCTGGACTCCTTACGAAGTGCTGCAGGGGGAAGGTATCAAACTGCGGGGTAGTGAGCCGAGGAAGTGGTCGAGGTAGTGCAGCCACTAGTAGTCCTTCTCCTGCTGTCTGTATTGTGACCTATGTGTGCTTATCTCTGTGTGTTTGAACAGGTACTTGGAGGAAGGAGGGTCAATCTACCCGCTGTCGCTCCTCAATGACCGCTAATCTAGGCTAGTAATCGTTAAATTCACCTCCTCTGCAGTAGTGGTCGACCATGTGCATATCTGTGTATCATTTAAAGAGTAGCGACTATTGTCTTCTTCTCAGGTGGAAGCTGTAGAAAACTTCTACAGTAGCTAGTGCTAGTAGGGAAGACTACACTACAGTACACTACTTGCATCCATTGCTAGGTCAAGTCTAAATCTCCAGATCTACCTCCTCCACCCTAGATCCTCAGATCTGGACTCCTGGCCTAGACCATCTCTCCATGAAATGAATCAAATCGACATGCCATCAAGATGAATGAGAATGCTCTATTTGGCCCAGGCGTGGAATCTATTTGGACAACAAAGAAACGAAAGCGCTCATCGAATGCCAGTCTGAGTGGTGCGGGTATCTCGAGTGACCACGTCAATCGCCTGGGGGAGGCCGAGCTGCTCTTCATTCAAGGCAAGTGCGCTGAGGCCATCGCTGTCTTGTCGGAGATCGCACGAGAGGTTCCCAAGTGGTCCGAGCCTTATACTATCCTGGCGCTCATTTATGACAGTCTAGGACAGAAGACTGCTGCACTGCAACTTTTCAGTTTGTGTGCGACTTTTCAGTCCAATCGCGGAAAGATACGGTCCCGGACCCGGGCTGCCTGGAAGAAAGTGGCGCACTATGCCTTCTCACTGGGTGAGTACGAGCAAGCGCTGAATGCCATCCAACGCTGTCTGCGCTATGAGACCGGCAAGGAAGAAGGAGGTGGTGGAGGGGTGCAGGAGGAGGCGGAGGAGGAGGAAGAAGAAAGTGGTGGGATAGTGGAGGAGGAAGAAGCCATGCAACGCCTGCGCGTTCTTTCTCTCTTTCGCCTCTATCGGGTGCGGCCGGGGATCAGTATCTTGAAGACCTACTCCTCCTCCTACCCTCTAGACCTCTCCCTCTACCTCACTGTGGCCGATGGCTGCCTGGCCGAGGGCTACCCGCTGACTGCGCTGCGCTACTACAAGGCCTTCCTCTCCCTCATGGGCATCCAGCTCGACCCTCCTCCTGCTCCTGCTACCAACTTGCTGGAGATGGCCAGGGGTAATCGACTCATTCGCATCGAAGGCAGTCGCTGGGCTGAGCGGCCGGACGAGGTCTGCTACGCCCTGCGCCTCGCCTGCTACCTCATCCTGCAGGAAGGGGTAGGAGGGGCTGATGAGGCTCAACAGGTTGTGGAAGCGATTGAGACGCTCTTTGCCGCTCATCACACGCTTTCCTCCTCCTCCTCCTCCTCCTCTGCTGTGCTTCCTTCTTTCCCTCTCGATCTCTTGGCACTGCTTGCCTACGCCAAGCTCGTTCTTACCGTGCAGAAGACGACAGGCACTGTGAGTGATCCCGATCCCGGGCCAGCGCTCCTCGTGCTCAATCCCTTGCAGTCTGTGCTCTTCCCTGCCAAGGAGTCCAAGGCGGAAGAAGGTATCCAAGACGAGCAGCAGGAGGAGGAGGAGGAAGAGAGTAGCGAAGACAGACTGGCTATCTACCACATCCTCTTGCTGTGTGTGGAGAAGTTGCAGCAGTGTGGCTGTCTCAGTCGAGCACGGCGTTTGCTACATTGCATTCGCAGATCTGTGGACAAATGGCTGGTGTCACACAGTCTATCAGAGGCGGAGGTGGAGGTGGAGGTGCAGCAGGAGGGAGAGAAGGACGAGAGGAAGAAGCTGCGCTCTTATATCGAGGCTCGCGTCTGTCTCTTGCTGGCTGTCCTCTCTCCCACCTCCTCGGTAGTGCCTAGTGCGTCTTCCACCTCCGAGGAGGTGTTTCTCTCAATAGAGGACTACCAGCTGAGAGCGTTCGTGTGTGCGCCACGCGATAGTAAGGTGGCATGGGCTGGTTTCTCACTTGCCACGAGTACCGCCACTTCCGAGGAAGTGCGCCGAGCCACGGCCGGGTACTTCCACCACTACCTCTCGCACCTCCTCAAGGAAGTGTGTTGCAGCTTCCAGAGACCAGTTCATCGCAGAGCTCAACGTATAGCAAACCTGGGAGAGCTGGGCTCTGCACCATTGCCTCAGTCTGAGTCTGAGGGGCGGGAGGAGATGGAGTTGGAGGAGCAGGAGCAGGAGGAGGAGGTAGTACAGGAAGAGGAAGATCTGATGGCAAGTAGAATCACTGTGAAGGCTCGCCCTGCTGCCCTCTCAATAGGCGGAGAAGACGATCTCAGCACATCTGCTCAGCCTCGGCCAGACGAAGAAGAGGAGGAGGAGGAAGAAGTGGAAGAAGAAGACATGGTAGAGGCTGCGATGGAGGCTTTGCTCGCCTTGCCTTCCTCCTCCTCCTCCTCCTCCTCCTCCTCTGGTCACCCTGGCAACAGCGCCAACCCTCCTTCTCCACTCTCTTCTCATGCTGCCCATGAGACTGTCCCTGAAACTACCTTATCCTCCACTTCTTCCTCAATCTCGGTAGTGACCAAGTGGTGCTTACGCGATCTGGAGGCGTTGCTTTCATCTCCGCGGAATCTGTTCCTCCCGCCTGTGAACATATTCTCCTCCACCTCCTCCTCCTCCTCACTGGCGCAGGTCTCGCTTAGTCGCTCGCAGCTCACCGCCTTCTACACGTTCTCTGTGCACAGCCTCTACTGGCTCTATCGAGAATGTGCGGGCAGTGGACGAGAGAGTCTGTCCTCACGAGAGCACTACTTGGCTCTCGCCTTAGCCACTGCCAACCTCACCTACCGATACTCGCGCTACCACAAATCCTCTGCCACAGGGGGCGGAGGCAGATTGCGTGAACTGCTGCCGCTCTCAGAGATTATCCACGCGGCCAATGCTCATTACCGCGACTGTTCTTTCTTCTCTTTACCACACTATCGCTTGCAGCCATCGCCTTCTGAGGCCAGGGACAAGAAGAAGAAGGCGGAGGATGCAGCTGGTAGTGATAGTCCAAGCCAGCAGCAGTGGAGATATTACTTCTCCTTCCTCGCTGTAACCGCCTCCTACACCACTCAAGATCTCTTCCTCATCCTCGAGGATGTGGCGCAGAAGGCTAGCCATGACGATCCCTCCCTTGGGGGAGATGGCGTTTATGGCGCAGGAGAGCTTCTGGTGGACATCCTGAGTCATGTTATCTCTCTGTTAGACTCGACGCATGAAGAAGAGCGAGTCTACCTCGACACAGTGCTGCAGTACCTTCGCCGCACTTCCTCACTCTGCACGGCATCAGCAGTGCAACGTCGTCAACAACAACTGCTCACTGCTCTGCGCACTACTGCTGAAGAAGCGGTCGAGAAGACAGCGGATGGCAGTGGTGAGCAGCAGTCGGAGGAGACGAAGAGTGTTGCCCGCAGGGGGTCTCAGCAAGACAGAGCAGCGCCAGCAGGCGGGCTGGATGAGATACAGAATGCGCTTCGCCATCTCTTAGAGCTTGACCCCAAGTTACTTCCTGAAGGCGGCCACCGCAGTGCTGAAGAGATCTTTCGAGACTTGCAGTGCATACTAGCAGCAGCAGGAGGAGGAGGAGGAGAAGGAGAGGCGCCTGGGTGGGTGTGGCCATCGCTTAGCCTTCGTCGCCTGTTGGTCAGGTAAGCTGTTGTCTACTCTCTTTCCTCATTCTTGTCTTTCGTTAAAGCATGGCTGCTGTGCTATAATAGTGTGGATGAGTATGTGGAGAAGGCGAAGCAACATCCGCGCCTTGCAGCCGATCCCTTCGCTATCCAGGCGGCAAAGCTGCACCTCCTCGGAGGTAGCATGCAGGAGAGCTTCGTGAACTACCTCGCGCACTGCCTATCAAGCATGAGAAGCTCATCTAGTGAAGAAGGGGTAGGGGATGACTCAAACCTGCCAGAGCCCTGTTACCTCGAGGATGTGTTACCCATGACTACCAGTTACTATCTCTCACGCAACGCCTACCTGGTGCACTACCTGCTAGCACAAGAAGAGGCAGTCTTCAAACGTCATGGTTCGGTGGTTGATCACTTCCTCCAAGCGTTGGATCTCCTCGCCAAGGAAGCCGCCGCCTCCTCTTCTCAAGATGAGGACGACAATGAAGTGCTAGCACAGCCGGTGGTCTACCTCTCCCTGGCTGGCTACCTCATCATGCTTGCTGCTCATCCTATCATGAAGCAGCGCGGCGAGTTGTTGCAGCGATCCTGGGCGATGCTCTTGCTCTACGCCACTTCGCGCATCCGCACGCTGCAGTCCTTCTCTTCCTCTGAGGACAACTACCACTACCACTACCATTACCTCAGCGCTCTGCAAGAGGTGTGCTACAACTTTGGCCGTGCCTGCATGGAAATGGGGATGGACCACCTCGCGGTTTCCCATTACCACCGCGTCCTGGAAGTGCAGGAACGCTTCCATTCCTTTCCTCTCAAGCCCCAGCGACTTGGCGGTCAACAGCAGCAGGAGGAGGAGGGGGAGGAAGGACAGCAAGAACTACCGCTCACTCGCAAAGCTGCGCACAATCTCGTTGTCATCTACCAAGAGAAGAGTCGCCCCCTCGCCTGGGAGCTCATGCAGCGCTACCTCTCTTTCCCCTGACCCCCCTTAACTTGTCTACCTCTTTGCCTCGTTACTGTTGAATGAATTAGCTGAGGAGAGGGAGGAGAAGGGGTGGAGGAAAGAAGTGGTCCCAGCAGCCCAGCAGCTACTGTATGATACAGTACAGTACGGTACGGTAGATGCTAATGACATAAAAGATGTCCCAAATAGACCATCTCACACTTTGTTACCATCTCAAACCTTACCAACAGACAGACAGCAACTGACTCATAACATAGACCTACTTAGAGCATTGGAAAGAAAGCAATGCTGGAATGGTAATAACAGAAGATGAAGTTATTTACAGGTCAAGATGATGATGCGCTAACACAGCGCAATGATGTTCATACAGTAATAGGGGCTCCGTTAGTGATGGAGATAGTCTGAGATCTCCCGAGCTAGCTCGTAGTTGACTTCCTTCTGGGTAGTCTCGATTAGTGGCTGCAGAGCTCGAGAGATCCACAGCAATGCTCGAGAAGGACGAGCGGTAGAAGAAGAGGTAGCAGAAGAGTTCTCTGCAGAGGTAGCAGAGGCAGTGGTAGAGGTAGTGGTGGAGGAAGGCTGAGGCGTGAAGAGGGAGAAGAGGGTGGCTACTTTGCCAGAGGAGGATGGACTTGCTAGCAGGGAAGTTGAAGGAGGAACGGGTAGTTGAAGCACAGGTGTTAGGTGTGTGCCCCTCAGCACTCTTCGGTCTACCTCCATGTCGATCAGCGGCCTCTTCATGCGCATGATAGTGTTCGCCTCTTTCAACGTCTTCTCCAAGTCTTTGCTCTCGTCCAGCGTGTCCTCCGCGAACTGCACGAGGAGTGTCCGCCTGGCGCGGTACATCCGACGGCACGCCTCGACAGTCTCCCCTCGCACCGGGTAGCTCTGCACGGCATCCTTCTCGTGTGCTGTAGCAATTTCATCCAAGAGGGCGGGCAGTTGATTCACGACTTCGAGGGACTGCTCCAAGAGAGGTTCCACTTCTTCCTGCACGAACAGCGGAGACCACGGGCCACTCGACAGCCGCCGCAAATCCTGTCGCAATCGTCCAAAGGTTCTTTGCAGTCGTCGCACTCCATTGGGCACGCCTTGTAATGCCTGGGCGAAGGGTAGCACGATGGGTCGATAGAGCGGGATGTGGTCCACCACGGGGCGGTGATTGTAGGCCAGCAACACGTTGACAGCTCGCGGCGTCTCGGGGAAGAGGGAGCTCACCAAAACCTGCAGCAATGCTCCCAGAGAATGGCCCAAGCCGATCACGGGAAGTGCTCCGTACTACCCAAACATCACCATCATCATCATCATCAACGGCTAGCACAGTAGCACAGCATAGCATAGCATAGCAGCAGTGCTTACCTCCTGCGCCAACTCTACCGCGACCTTGTCAAACTTGGCCAAGACTTCATCACAGAGTGTGAGGTAGTTCAACTGGAGGTGGAAAGGTGTAGCCACGATGACGTATCCCTCGTCTGCCAGCGCCTCGAGGAGGAACTTGTAGAAGATCTGCGGCGCCGCGCCAGCGAAAGCACCTCCGAGGAAGTGAATCACTCCCAAGACCTGCACCCCAGCTCGTGGATAGCGCACCAGATTGCCATGTCTCTCCACCCAGCCGCCGCCCAGGCCGATGGATCGCAGGCGGAAGAATGGCAAAGGAAGCTTCCGGGGAGGAAGGGGAGGGGGGAGACTGGGGGTGGAGGACAGGGAGGAAGAGGCAGTGGTAGTGGTAGTGGTGGTGAGGGAGGAGGCAGAGAATGAGGGCTGGTCGGGGTCGGGAACTGTCAACTGCTTCATCCTCTCCGAGGCGGACAGCAAGGAGGACGACCCTGCAGGGGTGGCCATCATGGACCAACTCCTGCAGCGGAAGCTCTGACTAATGCAGCAGAAGTGCAGGAGAAGCAGCAGGAAGAAGAATAGTATGGGGGAGGAAGGCCTTGCTCTGACATGGTGAGAGAAATCATCATACGACATCTTCTCTTGACTAGACTAGTTATGAATGAGCTGGTCAGAGTCAGCAGAGCAAACTTCACTCACAGAGAAAAAACAACTTATTGAAAAACACAGCAGCTGTTTATTTGGAATGTACCTCTCTTAAGTTAACTATTAAGTTAACAAGAACTACCGTAACTGCAGCAGTTGTGCTCTGGACTAGACTATCTAGTCTATCCATTGCAAGTTAACATCAGCAGCTGGAGTTAGGTGGGAAGGATAATAATCGTCTGGATCGTTGGAAGATCGCCTCAAACAGCATCCTTCTGAGAGGTATGGCTCTCCAACAAGTCCCTTTGTCCGTATGAGGTATGACACGGTCCCTATCGTCTATGAGGTAACTCACACTCATTCACTCACACTCACTCATTAACTAACCCACGCAAGGCAGTATTATCTGACACCACTGATGACTAACTAACTGCCGCCACTCCTCCTCCTCCTCCTCTAACACTGTAACAATACCCAGGGGAAGGCATAAGAGGAAGGAAATAGCTAGCCTACAGTATCATCTACAGTAACATGCCCTAGACTATCTAGGTAATAGCTATATATTGAACAACAAAGACTGACTGGCTCAACTCATCTCATCTCATCTCATCTCAAGGCTTCTCTACATATTCATGCAAGCAGCTATTTATATATTATTATCATTATTTATTATTTATATAGTAATGTATATATATCTGGTGTGGATATGATAGGGTGGTAAAGTTCTACGAGATCCACCAGCATCCCCTCCAATCGGGCTGCTTGGATCTATAGCGATCGATAGCGACAGCGAGAGAGACAGTGGTAACAGTGCAGTGTGTCACTTGTGGTAGCGCACACCAAATCTCTCATGCCCCTCACCCTCCTCTACGAACAACTTCATCTTCATCATCGTCATCATCATTATCATCTATTCGATCATCAGACCGCTGCTTGTCTGCTCTTCGCAGAGGAAGAGGCCATTGACTGCTGCGGCAAAGAGGTTTGGAACTTGGCCATATTGGCCTCGTCCAGCCGCACGACTCCGCCAGTCATGGACTGCAGCAAGGACCCCATGAAGCGCTCGGTGACGCGAGTGAGATTGACGACCTGCGCCTGGTCCAGGCTCTCCGAAGGCTTCTCCAGCATCTCCTGCAGTCTCTCCGTGTTCTTCTCGAGCATCTCCTGGTGATACTCATACAGCTGCTTCTCGGGTGTGTTGTCTGGCAGGAAGTAACCCAAGACATAGGTGTACTTCAGCACTCGGCGACAGGTAATGACCAACTCGGCCGCACTCTTGAGGAACTGCACGTCAGCATAGCTGCTGGAAGGCGCACCGGAGGAAGAGGAAGACGAGGGAGAGGTGAGAATCTGGTCGATCTTCTCCAGACGTTTCTGAGCGTACTGCAGGCCCTGGTCGTGTCCGTGGTAGCGCTGGTAGTAGTGCAGGTATCGATCGAGCTCCGCCTTGGCGCGCGCGGCTTCGCTGGCTGAACTATTTGTCTCCAACGCTGTGAACCGATTGCACTTGTAGAATCCACCAGTATTCTGCCCGTGTTCCGTCCATGAGCCCATGCAGATCCAGCAGAACTCGTGCTTGCAGATGCGGCAGGTCATGTGGTTGCAGCCCTGGTTCTTCTCGATGCGCGTCTGACAGGCAGGGCACTTCCGAGTGTTGGCGAGGATCCAGTTAGCTGTCTCGCTTTCATTGCGGCATTTAGCGGCCCAATCTGTCAGCTGGGCGCAGGAGCAAGGCTCGTGTGCGTCCTCGCCGCATTTGAAGCAAAAGGTCGTGCCGCAACTGCAGGAGATCGTCACCACGCCCTGGCCAATCGCCACTTTGTCACAGCGAGGGGCGGGACAGTGGCGCATATACTTGGAATTGTTGATATAGTTACGTAGCAGAAACTCGTCGTAGCGTGCGATGTCAGCACTACTGAGGAGGTGCTCGAAGATCGAGCGAGGGACTAAGAGCTTGCATTTGTGCTCGGGGCAGTGTGTGAGGATGCAAAGGGGTCCCTCTGTAAGCTGTGCCTGCAAGTATCCGCGGTAGCAGTCGAGGCAGAAGTGATGGCCGCAGTCGAGTGCGTAGGACTGGCTCAGCGGCACGGCCTCGTCGTAGCAGATGCGGCAAGAGATCACTCCTCCGCCCGCAGAGGGGAAGGGAGGAATGCTCTGTCCGAGGCCGACGTCCTCTCTCACCTTGTCGCCCGAGGAGAAGTAGTCGTCCAGCAGCTTCTCCTTGTCCCAGCGGAAGTGCTGCAGCAGGGCGAGCGCCTCGTCCATCGACGTGCCCAGCAGACTCTTCACCTACAAGACAGCCAGCCTCGTGAGAACAGGCAAGACACAGTGGCAAGGGTTGTGTTATCCTAAGGGGAGAGGTGACTCACCTCCTTGGCCTGCAGGTGCATGAGAGAGGCGATGTCGCAGGAGGGCTTCATGAGGAAGGAGTCGAAGGGGATGAGGAAGGTCGCGCTCTCCTGCTTGGCCTTGCGACCTTCTTTCGTGGCCTTCGCGGAGGCCTTGGCAGCAGGCAGCAGGTCGTCCTCCTCCTCCTCCTCCTGCTCCTCATAGACATAGTCCTCGCCCTCGGAATAATCCTCAAATTCGTATTCTGATGAATAATCCATATTTTATTACGATGAGAAAAGGCAGAAAAATTAATACTGGGTTGACAAAGTCGTTCCTAGCGCTCACGCTTAGATGCTCTCTCACTCTTTGATGAAGAGTGGCAGACCCCCAAAGAAGGTGAACTATTCTTACATTGCGTGGACGAAAAGGAAATGGAGTTTTTCCTTCAAGAGCCCGTTTCTCCACCCACAGAAGGTGAACTATTGTTAGTGTGCGTGGCGTGAAAAGCATCGGTGTTTTTCCTTCCAAAAGCCCGTTTCTTCTCGCTGGCTGTGGCAATGCTGGCGAATTGCTTCTGTGGGACGAGAACATCATATCATCATCATCATCATCATTTGGTCTTGTCAACAGAGAGATAGAGACTGACTCCTGCCAAACCCATTGCTGTCATTGTCTTGTCGCTTTTGTTATAGAGATAGCTCAATGAAGAAGTCACCCAAGAAGGTGATCGGCTCTAGTGATCACCTATTCGCCACGATCTCTCCCAGTGCCAGTGCGTCACCCTTCGACGTCGTCTTGGAGGACCCCTTCTCCTTCTCCTTCTCTCCAAAGGCCTCTCCCTCGCCTCAGGAAGGCCGAGCTGGGTCTGGATATGGATCGTTCCCCTTCGACGGGGTAGTGGGGGGCAGTGCCAGTGCCGCGTGGCGCCATGGCGAGGTGGTGTGGGCGCAAGTCGAGGCCGAGGCTGCGCACTGGCCAGCGCTCGTCTTCGACCCGCTCCTGCTGCCCCGCGACCTGCTGCCTCTCCCTCCAAGCTTCGGCAAGAGGCCAGCGCAGCGCAAGGTGCCGGTCTTCCTGTACGGCAGAGAAGACTTCGACCTCGCGCCCCCCGCGGGCCTCAAGCCCTTCGCGGATCACTTGCAGGCCTTGGCGGCGCAGGCGGTCGACCCAGAGGCCCAGGCGCTCTTCGCGAAGGCGCTGGAACAGGCCTCAGCGGATGCACTGCTACCGCTTGAAGAGCGCTACCCGCTGCGCTTCGCATCCACCGCTACCCTCCCTCCTCCTCCTCCACCTGCTGCTCCTCCTGCTGCTGCTCCTAGCCCTTCTCTTGTTGTTCCAGTGGTGCTCGAGGAGGTGGAAGTCAAAGCTATTCAAGAGGAGGAGGAGGAGGTAGTGGTGATGGAGGAGGTCTGTCTCGACAGTCCGCTACCGCCTGCCTGCACCACTACTGCAGAGGTGCGCCAATCTAGTGCAGCAGAGGTACCAACGCAGCTCTCTGTGGAGACAGATTGGCCAGAGGAGGAGGTAGTTGTCCCTCTTCCCCTTGCCGAGGAGAAAGAGGTTGAAGTACCACAGCAGGAAGTTGAAGTACCTCAGAATGAAGTTGAAGTACCACTGGAGGAAATTGAATTAAATCAGAAGGAAGTTGAAGTGTATCAGAATGAGGTTGAAGTACCACAGGAAGAAGTTGAAGCACCACTGGAGGAGAAAGTACCACTTGAAGTACCGCGAGAGGAAGTTGAAGTACGGCAGGAGGAGGAGGAGGAGTCCTTGAAGCAAGAGGATGTGACAGTAGAAGGACTACCACCACCCCCTCAGCAATCAGAGGCTTTGGTAGTGCAGGAGAAGGAGGAGGAGGAGGTGCTACCACCACCACTACAACCGCAGCAGCAGCAGCAGGAGGAGGTATTGCAGGAGGTGTCCTTGTCCAGGAGCAGCTCCTCCTCCTCCATCGCCACTCCCTCTCTCTCTACCTCTTCCTCCGCCAAGGTAGTGCCGCGCGTCTCTCTCTTCAATGCGGCGCCCCTCGACCTCCCGCCTACCCCTCAGGCCCAGCCCTCCTCCTCCTCCTCCAGCGTCTTCTTCTTCGACGGGCCTCCTCCTCCTGCCACTACTACTACCACTGTGATAGAGGCTGTGCGCAGTAGTGACGCCAGGGACTTGTTCCCCCCTGCTAGCTCTTCCCCTCTCCCCCCTGCTAGTGTTAGTGCTTGTGCTAGTGCTGGGGACCTCTTCGCCTCCCTCCCCATAGAGACTGCTAGCCCTCTTGCTCCTCCTCCTGCTGCTAGCACCCTCTTTGACGCTCCGCCAGCGGCGGCTACTATTACCACTCCTCCTCCTCCTGCTCCTCCTTCATCTGTTAGTGATCGCTTTGGTGGTCGAGTAGCTGCTGCGAGTGACCTCTTTGAGAGTGCTACCTCATCTGCTACCTCGCCTGCTAGTACTATTGCCAGTGCTAGTGACCTCTTCGCCTCGTCTGTCCCCGCTGCTGCAGTATCTACCACTGCCCCCATTCAGCTTGGTGGAGGAGCAGGAGGAGGAGGAGGAGCTAGTCGCAAGATCAAGGGCCGCGCGCAGCTCGTTGTGGGCCTCTCGCCCTTCGAGACTGCCTCCTCCTCCTCCTCCTCCTGCACTCCGTCAGCAGCAGACCTCTTCCGCTCTACCTCCGCCCCCTCCACCTCCTCGGGGGTGGCGACTACCGCGGGACCCTTCGACTGCTTCGCTTCTCCTGCGGTAGCCTCCACAGGCTCGGCCTCGTTAGATGTGGCGGACGTCTTTGCTACCGCTCCGCCAGCTCGGCGCACACAACCCTCTGCACACAACAAACGCGTTAGTGCGGCCGACTTCTTCGTCTCGGCTCCTCCTCCTCCTGCTCCTACCTCCGCTGCTGGCTCGTCCTCTGCAGGCGATGGCTTTGGCAGTGTGTCGGGAGAACTCTTTCCTCCTGCACCCCCTGGGGTAGTCCTCGCGCCTCGCACTGCCTCAGCGGGTGTCCCTGCTTTGAGCATTCCCCTTCCCACAGCAGGAGGAGGGGTATCTTCTGCGGCTATCTCTGGCTCCTCCAGCCCCGCTGCTAGTGCTAGCGCTAGTGCTACTATGAACAAGCAGCGGGGACGGAGCGTTGCTGGCCACACGTTACCTCCGCGCATCCCAGCAGGGGCAGTGGGTCTGCCTACCCCGCACGGCTTCGTTACCCTTCCCAGCCAGCCTGTGGGAGATTCCTCCAGCCCCGGCCCCCCCATGCCCTTCGGCGTCAGTCCCCCTTCCCCTGGCCCCAGTGCTAACTCCGTCACTGCCATGCACCCCTCAGGAGGTGCAATGCAGCAGCGCCTGCAGCACTACCTCGCCACGGGGGACAAGGACACTTCGCCCCCCACTGCTGCTACCTCTGCTACCTCTGCGGGCCCCCCGCGACCCCACGCCCAGCCTGTTCCTCTTCCTGCTCCTACCTCTTCTCTCCCCGTGGAAGGTAGTGGAGGTAGTGCCATGCAGGCAGGCAGGAGGTACGTGCGGGTAGCTGCTGCCATCTGCTGCTTCGGCATGGGCGGCCGTGTGGTAGTCGCTGGCCCGTCCTCCTCCTCCTCCTCCTTCTCTCACCCCTTCTTCCCCGGCCCCGCCGCTACCTCTTCTTCTCTGGCTGAGCGAAGTGTGTTACGACTAGGCCAGCGCTGTGGACCCCTTCGCTGCTACCGCCTGCTCGATCTACTGCAACACTCTCAGGAGGAGGAGGAGATGAAGAGCTACCTCGAGCTGGCACAGATGCGCGGAGTGCACAGAGACCAAGAAGAGGCTAACCGAGCCATCCAACGGCTCTCTGCGATGGCTGCGAATAGTTACGGTGCGGATAGCTCTGAAGCACTGCTAGCACAAACTCTTCTCTTGTTGCTGCGCCATCGTGGACAGGTAGGTTGTTGAAGTGCACACTGTGTGTCGTGTCATGTCCTGCTACCTCTGTGTGCGTGAGTGTTGTCTGATTGATTGGTTGTGGTGTGGTAGCTGTCCGGTGGCTCTGAGGATTTGTCCGTTGAGCAGCAGCTAGCACGTCTTCTTTTGGGCATCAACAAGCAGCTACCCAACTCCTTGGGAAGCGGTAGAGGAGAGGTAGATGGTAGAGAGGTGGAGGTAGAGGTAGAGGTAGTGAAGGCTCGGCTGCGATCGTCTAGCAGCTTGGATGACTCCTCCTCCTCCACCACCACTTCCACGCTGCTACCTCTCGACAGCGAGTATTACCGCACGTTTGAAGCCTACGCGCTACTAGGCTTGCGCGAGGAGGCGATTGACCACGCAGTGCGCTACCACGACTGGCCCAATGCGATGGTCCTCGCGCAGCAAGCGGGGCTGGAGCGCCTGCAGGAAGTGGTTCGGCAGTATGCTACCGTCTCCTTGCGCGGTCGACCTGGCCTGCACCTCCTCTCCATGCTCGCTACCCAACAGGCGCGCACTACCATCTCCTATGCGGGGAACAACGCGTTTCTCGACCCCAGCAACGCGATTGTGCAACCGGGTAGCAGTAGCAGTAGCAGTAGTTCCGGTGGTGGTAGTGAGAAGAAAGGGGGACAGCAGGGGGTCGGCAAGAACGCGTTTCTCTCTGACTGGCGACACCACCTCGCGCTCATCGTGACGAACAAGAGCGCTGATTGGCGAGACCTCGTGGTAACGCTGGCCAAGCGGCTGGACAAGGAGGCCAAGGACTGCAGCGCTAGCCATCTAGCCCTCCTGGCCGCGGGACATCTGCCAGGCCTAGCCACTTTCCCTCTGCCAGGTCTCTCTCGGGACGAGGCGCGGAAGAAAGCTTCACTGGGACAGAGCACTACCTTGGCTGCGCTGAGGAGGTGCGAGGTAGTGGAGTGTGCACTGCTCGCTGCCATGCACGCTGCTAACAGCACTCCCTCCTCCTCCTCCTCCTCGGGAGTGAAGAAGGCGATCAGCGGCATCTTCAGTTGGTCCTCTTCTACCTCTCATGGCGGTCCTTCTGGCTCATCGTCGAGTGGTAGCGCCTCTGCTACCACTACAGCGGCGCTCAAAGAGGTGCTGCAAGGGGTGCGCCAGGGCTTGGCACCATTCCGCGTGCGCCTCGCGGCTATCCTCTTGCTCGACTTGGGACTCGCGGATGAGGCACGGTGCTACCTCGAGGAGGTGCGCGAGGTAGTGGCCGCCATGCAGACAGCCCAGCAAAGTACCGGACCTCCTGCTGCTCCTGCTCCTGCTCCTCCTTTACCTTCGGGGCCAGCAGGTGCAGTGCCGACTACCAAGGGAGTGCTAGGGCCTGCCTGGTTGGCCTCTCTCGTGCAGGAACTGCTAGACCGCCTCGTCGTCAGCACCTCCTCGGGAGTGCGCGCTGCTGGTAGCTCTCTCTACGGAGGTGGTAGTGGTGCTGGTGGTATGACTACCTCAGCATCAACCGCCAACTCTTCCTCGGGGGTAACGTCTTCACTGTGGGGTCTAGCAGGTTCAATGATGACGTCACTCGTCGATGGGCCGGATGTAGTCACTACCCCCGCCGCTTCTACCTCGGGCAAACACCAGCCCCCTTTCCCTGCTGGACCCTCCCCTGCCCCACCAGCCCATCATCCTTCTTACCCCCCGATGCCGCCACAGCCCGCTGCCATGCTACCTCCCCACTCCTCCTCCTCCTCCTCCCATGCCCCCACCACCTCCTCGGCTGCACCGCCTCGGCCCTTCTATGTACCCACCCCGCTACCAACTCCCACCGCGTACATTAATAATAGTAGCGCTAGTGGCAGTGGAGAGATTGGGTTGGTGGAGGTAGACCTAGGCGCTCCTCCTCCTCCTCCGCCATTCCCCTCGGCCTACCCTTCCTACCCTCACACGCAGGCACCACAAGTGCAGCAACAACAGCACTACCCCGCTGGTCAGGCAGGAGGTGTTCCAGTAGAGAAGACGTTGAGTAGGTCGACTAGTTGGTTCATCGGCACTCCCCCTGAGAGTGTCTCTGCGGTGGCTACCCCTCCGCCTGCTACTGCTACTGCTACTGCTACCTCCTCCGCCCCTTCTCTTACCCCTCTACCTCCTGTCGCTGCTCTTGCAACTGCTCCTACCGTACCGCCCAGTCAACCTCCTCCTGCTCCTGCTCCTCCTGCGCCACCCGCCGCCGCTGCGTCTTCTAACAATGCTGCCACGGCAGGAGGAGGAGCAGGAGGTGGTAGTGGTAGTGGGTTGGTGAGCAGTGTGCGCAAGGGTCTGTTGTCGTGGCTGTACCCCGAGGCCCATGACGCCTCGGAGAACATCGGGTCCTCGCTGGAAGCTTTCTACGACAAGCAGCTGGGCAGGTGGGTCTTCCCTGGAGAGGTAAGCCGCCACCACCACCACCACCACCACCACCACCACCTGCGCCTCCACTACTACCACTACTCTTCTCACCTTGCAATGTTGTCGTTAGGAAGCGTCAGCAGCGGCTAGTCCAGCGCTAGCGCCGCCGCCCATGGCGATGCCCTCCTCCTCCTCCTCCTCCTCCGCCCCCTCCTCAGCTAGCGGCGCCGTCCAACCGCCTTCAGGTCCTCCTTCGGGGCCTCCCGTGGGTAGCAGTGGTAGCGGTAGTGCCTCGGCAGCGGAGAATGACCCCCTAGCAGCTCTCATGGCGCCCCCGCCGCGCCGCCTCGCCTCCTCCTCCGCCTCCTCCACCTCGCTGTCTGCTAGCATGGGCCCGCCTCCCATCACCCCCTCGGCCGCGGGACCTCCTCCTCCGACAGCCTTCAAGGTTTGGACCCCTGGCGCAGCCCCCGCAGTGATGCCCACGCCCTCCACAGACGACTACCTCGGCGCTGCTCCTGCTCCTCCTACCACCTACTAGTGACTAACTGGCAAAGCTGCATCCTGTAGATGTGTAGCTGCTAAGACCTGTTTATTCTTTCTTGTTGCTTAAATACGACTAGACCTTAAGCTGTAAGCAACACTAGCAAAGTGATAACAGCTACCGCTACAGTAGATAGACCAGGTGGATAGATTTAGATATCTGAGTATCTGGAAGTCTAGCAATCTAGAAGTTTGGCTCCAACAAGAGGAAGTTAAAGTGTTACAAAGAGGTAGCAGTTAGTCGTCTTAGATCTTGTTCATGGAGGCGACCTCAACAGACTGCACATAGTCTTCCATGGCCTCGATAGCCTCGGTGATGTCGTCCATGAGGATGAGAGAGTCCACGATGGTGCAGGTCAAGACGAGCTTCTTGATGCCGTAGGCCACGGGCTCGAGCTTGAAGGAAGCGCCCCAGGTGAGGCCCTCCTTCTCGAACTTGATGATCTCCTTCCAGAGGGCCTCGAGGTCAGTGTCAGCCTCCCAAGGCTTGACCTCGAGCACGACGAGGGACTTCTCGACCTCCTTCACCTTCTTCTTCTTGCCCTCCTTCGCGTCCTTCTCCTCCTTCAGCTTGCGAGCCAACGCCATGCGCTCCAAGCGAGCCTTGGTGGCAGCACGCTCCTCCTCGTTCTCACCCTCGTGGTCGTCACCGAAGAGGTCCAAGTCGTCGGCAGCGGCAGGGGCGGCGGCGGGGGTGGCGACAGGGGCGGCGGCGGCGGCGGCAGGGGCGGCGGGGAGCAGGCCGGTCACCTTCTGCACGTGCTTAGCCCAGCGGTAGGTGTTGGGGAAGGCAGCAGCGGCAGGGAAGGCGGCGAGGGCGAGGAACTCCTTCTTGTCGGCCTCGGAGAGGGCATAGCCAGAGATGTAGGATCTGCCATGCAAATCAATCTATTAGCGAGGGAAAGAGAGCACAGAGGAAGAGAGAGAGTAGAGGACTACCTGGTGAGGAGGTGGGCTTCGAGCTCAGCGAGGGACTTGAAGGCGGACATGATGACTTGCTTTTGATTGATTGCCACGATGCCTTGCCATCCACTCGAGAGGGGAAGTTAAACCTTGCTTAACTTAAGAGAGAAGATTCGAGTTAACTTAAGAAGTTGAATGTTTGCGCCTCGGCTTAACTTAATAAGAGAGAAGAGATTCGAGTTAACTTAAGAAGTATCAGCCAAAAACTTCCTAATTTAGCAAATAGACTACACGGTCTACAAGTGATGCTAGCAGACCAGTAGAGTATTGTAGCTTTAGTATGTAGTAATTATGTGAGAGAACAGGGAAGGAGCTTGCTACCCTACCTACCGTTGCTATGACTATAATATGTACACCTAACCCATATCCTCCTTCCACTATTTCCATACTATTACACTACCTCTCCATACTGATACAAGTGCTGCAACTGCTCAGATACCTCCACCTTGTTCGAACTGGTTCTGTGCGCGAATCAGTTTGCGAAGATAAGGAACGAGCAAGGTGGAGCCTAAGAGAAGCTGTGCAGGCGCATAGAGCAGCAGAGGGGCGAGGATGTAGGCGATGTCTGGGCGGGTGCCGAAGGCGGTCTTGATGAAAGGAATGCCGAAGGCTAAGGTCTTCTGGGCAGAGCAGAGCAGCGCTGCTGACCGCGTCGAGGCATCCAAGCCAGGCAATAGCCGATGAGAGAGCGCCCAAAAGGCGCCAGAGAGCACGAGGTAGATGGTGGGCATGGCCACGAGCAGTTTGATCAAAGCGCCGCCCTGCACGCCCAGGCCTTGCATGAACGTGTCCGAGAAGACGTTGTACACGATGGCTAACAGAAGACAAGACGACAAAGTGCGCGAGTACCGACTGATTCTCTGGAAGAATCCTCCCAGTGGAGTGCGGCGGACGATCTGCCCCACCGCGAGGGGCAGGATGACCACATTGGCCAGCTTGTACAGCGTGGAGAGCAGAGAGACTCCCTTGCCCACGCCGAGCAGCCAGATGGCTAGAATAGGCGTGAGGAAGACGCCCAGGACGTTGGCGAAGATGGCGTTGAAGATGGCCGTGCCCATGTTGGCCCCCGCCGCGAGGGTCTGCGCCACACAGATGTTGATCGTGCAGGGCAGGCAGGCCAAGACTAAGAGGCCATCGCGGAAAGCTGGATCGGGATAGAATCGTGCCAAGAGCTTGGCAATGATTGGAATCGCTCCGAAGTTGTACAGCTGCGTGCATTGTATCACAGGTAGAGGTACAAGAGGGTTAGGGTTAGTCAGCGTCTGTCTGCGTGGCGGTGAGGTAGTGGGAGGTAGCTGCTGTAACTACCTGAATGAGAGCGTTGGTCTTTCCAGCGCTGGAGATCTGTGAGGGGTCTTTGGAGAGCGAGAGAGCCACGCCGTTGATGAAGAAGATGGTGAAGACGCCCAGCTTGCTGATGAAGAGCTCCGGCTTGAGCGGTCCGCCCGTGGCGCCCAGGCGGGGGTTCTTCTGGGCGAGGACGATGACGAAGACCTCTCCCAGCACCAGCCAGTTGGCGGCCACCACCTTCCACACTCGCTGCCACAGTGGCTGAGGGGGCGCAGGGGAAGCGTTGGCGGCGGCGAGGGAGTCGATCTTCGAGATCTTGTACTGCGTCGAGTTGCTCGACCCGCTCTCAATGGGCAGCGCGGAGTCACTCTGCGAGAAGAGCGGAGAGAAGGAGGAGGAGGAGGTGGAGGTGGTGGTGGCAGTGGTTGAGGCTATTCGCTGAGGCCTGCAGGGCGATAGGCGAGGGCGGAGCGAAGGGCCCGTCAACAGCGACACGCTGGGCACAACAAAGAGAAGGAGAAGCAGAAGAAGAGGGACATGCCGTAGTCGTAGTAGCATCTGATTTGAGAAATGTGTCTGGAGTGTGACAATGCAGTGTGACAAGGTGAGATAAGATGGTTGTTGTTATGTTATGCTATTGTACAGGTACAGTGCCAAGTGATGAGAGAGAGACAGTGGCACGGGACAGAATTTGTGCAAGTTCAGATGAGACAGAAATCGACTTCTCAAATTCCAACAACGCGTTTCCATACTTTTTGGGAAGTTAATGATTGTGGGGAGAAACGGTCACCTCACAGCTTTCAACAACGCGTTTTCGCCTCCACATCACTTGTTAAGTTAATTCTTGGATCCCGCCGGTTTTTCGTATTTCCGGGTTTCTGAATTTCTGGATTTGCAGTCTGGGGGAAGTTGAAGTACTGTTTGCGCGGGCCCCTCTGCTGCTGCGACTGTGGCTGCGCCTGCAATGGAAGCAATTCCACTCTCTCTTGACAGAAGAAGAGCATTGCAGATTTCGTCGTGCAGCCGAGTCCACCAGTGAGAGAGATGGCCGTCTTTGTCTTTGCTCTCTTCCTCCTTCTTGCATCCTCCTCGGTGCTAGCTCACAATCATCTTCGTGAGGAGACGAAGAAGGTTCCTCTGCCGCCTTCTGTCCTCTCTGCCAAAGTGTTTCCTTCCGACTTCATCTTTGGCACCTCCACCTCCTCCTACCAAGTCGAAGGTGGATGGCTGGAAGGTGGCAAGGGCTTTTCCGTCTGGGATGGCTACTCCCACACTCCCGGCATGATCGCCAACGGAGACACGGGCGACGTGGCCAACGACATGTACCACCTCTACCCCGAGGACATCAAGCTCATGGCCCAGTATGGCTTGACGCACTACCGCTTCTCCATTGCCTGGAATCGCATCCTGCCCACCGGCGTGGCTCCAGTCAACCCCGAGGGCATCGCCTATTACAACGACCTCATCAACCAGCTGCTCGCGCACGGCATCGAGCCCCACGTCACCATCTACCACAGCGAGACCCCCCTGGCACTCACCTTCTACCCTCACAACCCCAACCCCTTCCTGGACAGAGAGAACTTCCCCAAGTGGTTCGCGGACTACGCGCAGGTGCTCTTCGAGAACTTCGGCGACCGCGTCAAGCACTGGTTCACCTTCAACGAGCCTTGGTGCACCGCCGTGCTGGGGGTCTACGGCGACAAGGACCCCTACAATATCGCACACAATGCTATCTTAGCCCATGCTCGTGCAGTGCAGATCTACCGCAGCCAATACCAAAGCCAGCAGAAGGGCACCATCGGCATTGTGCTCAACACTGCACACTTCTACCCCGCCGACAGCTCCAACCCTGATGACGTCGCCGCCGCTCAGCGTGACTATGGTAAGTGAAAGGTCTTTCTTCTCTGTCAGCCTCGTGCTCATGGTGTGTGCGTGTGTGTGACAGACTTCTCCTATGGATGGTTCATGGACCCCTTCACCAAAGGAGACTATCCTGCCAGCATGCGCGAGACTGTGGGTGATAGATTGCCTCAGTTCACGGAAGAAGAGAAGAAGATCGTGACCGGCAGTCTGGACTTCGTTGCCCTCAACTATTACTTCCCCTATATGGTCAAGCCAGGCACTGCCAAGGCCACGGATGAGCCCAGCTACTACAAGGACAGCAACGTGACCGCCTATTTCGACGAATCTTGGCCACTCTCCGAGACTGGCTGGGGTATCTACGGCCCTGGTCTGCGTGATCTGCTCCTTTACACTCAGGAGCGCTACGGCTTGCCTTCTTATGTCACGGAGAATGGCCTTGCATGGCAGGAGGATAACGTCACTGTGGCCGTTAACGATGTGCAGAGACAGCAGTACTTGCATGATCACATCCAGGCTGTGGGTGACGCCTTGCAGGGCGGCGCTAATGTGCGTGGCTACTTCGTTTGGTCCTTCCAAGACAATCTCGAGTGGGGCTCTGGCTATCAGATGCACTTCGGATTGATTTGGATCGATCGCCCTTCTCTCCAGCGCGTGCCCAAGAACTCTCTCCGATACTATTCCGAGATCGTGCAGTTGGCGCGCGGCACGGCCAAAAGAGCCAACTAAGTGTTTTCGTTTTCGTATGGCCAACCTCTTGATTGATAGTTCATATTAATCCAGCAGTTAATATCCAACTATGTGCCATGTAACTCCTTTGACCATTGCCATACGTTTTCGTTTTGAATCATCGTTATTGTACCTGTCACAATAACCTATTGCATGCTATGGTAGCATTAGCAACAGCATAGCATGCGATGTGTGTGTTCCAGTTAACTTAACGTCTGATGTGTGTGTGATTATTCTATTGCGCGGGGAATGTGAAGAAACGGTTTGCTTTGGTTGAGAAGTATTGACGTTAGGTCTAATTTAGTATTATCTATCTCACAGTCACAGTCACAGTCACAGTCTCAATCACTCTGTCTCTCCCTATTGCATGCCTCCTAAAACAACTTCGAAATCTTCCAATGCAAACAATGCTTCAACTGATGGTGATATCAACATTTCGGTGACGATTGTCAAGCGCATCGCTCTTCCCGCTTCGCCTGCGGAAGTGCCGGCAGTGGATCCTGCCGCAGCGCCTCCTCCTTCTCCTCCCATCTCAGTGGAAGGCTATCGGATAAGAACCTTCAGCTCTTGGTCGGCCTGTGCCGCCACCAGTCCCATCTTCGGTGACCCCAACACTCTGTGCTGGTCCCTCCCGCCTGAAAACACTTCGTCCACGCAGACACGCGCCACCTTCATGATCCCCTGCGATGCGCAGAACCTAAATGATGGCGAGGCAGTCAAGAGCTTCCATGCCAACCCCTTCCTCTTCTTCACGGTCTACTACGTCACGTGGGCGGGCGTGTCGCTGCGGCAGTTCTTGGCGATGGACTGCTCGGCACTCCTCGTGGACTCTTCCCCTCTCCGACTCACTCGATTGCTGGACAAGGACCACGAGGTTGAAATCGTAGTCACGGCCAAGAAGGCCTTCCTCTCGTGGGAGAAGGTTCTTCCCTGGCAGCCGTTGGTCTTCCACTGGCAATTCTTGGGCGACTACCCGGTCTACGAAGAGGAGCAGGAGGGACAAGCAGTCCAAGGCCTTTATCTGCACGCCACCTTACCCGTTGTGCCGGGTTTAGTTCGTCCTGTGCTTCTCTTCCCGTCCTCCCCGCCCAACGCGGAAGGGAAGCGCCAAGCGCGATGGCCGCTGGAGCAGAAAGTGATTCTCTTGCCAGGCCTGGGCGATGCCTCCCAGCTTAGAGACGTGCTCAGCTCCACGACTTTCTCGGTGGAGCTGTTTCAAGATGACTGGCTCGAAAGAGCTTTGCCAAGCGCTCTGTGGGGGCAATACTGCCAACTGGTGCAGCAAGAGCCTGGAGGACTGCAACTACCTGAGCCTCCTCCTGCTGCTGCTCCTCCTGCAGGCGGTGCAGAACCTGCAGGGAAAGGAGGGAAGAAAGGGGCGGCCGCTAAAGCGCCTCCTCCTGCCAAGACTGCCGCTGCTGCTGCCGCTGGGGAGGGAGCGGGCAAGCCTCTCGTGTACGCGCAGGGCCAGTCCGCCATGCTCCCCAGCGACCAGCTCCTATTCGAAGCAATACAGAAAGCATGGAAGGAAGGACGGCAACTGCGTCCCCATGGATCGGCTCGATTCCGTCTCGAGGCGCTGCTCGACCCCGCGGCAGACCTGCAGCACCTCTTCGCTCGGAAGCGTTTGTCCGACGAGGAGCGCAAGGCTGCGGTAGAAGAAGAAGAGGTTGTGGTGAAGATGGAGACGAGTGACATTGAAGTGCGACTGGAGAAACCTTCGCGTCCTTCGCGATGGGATCTTCCCTCCGATCTCTCCCTCCTCTCCGCCCTGCAGAGGACCAAGCAAAGACAGCAGCAGCCGCCGCAGCCGCAGGAGGAGGAGGGCAGTCAGCAGAAAGGTAAACAAGCAACACAAGGGGTCGGGCGAAAGTGGACGCGGCCTCGACACGAGCTTTTCCTTGAGAATCAGACGTTTCTTCGCTTTTCTTGTGAGTGGCACCGCAAGTTCGACCCGCAAGTCAAGCAACTCGACTCAGCGGTGGAAGTGCCAATCAACAAGCGAGGAGACCGTCACGCCAAAGGCGAAGGGGACGCTTCGTTGGATAAGCCCGTGCAGCCTGTCAAGCCTGCCAGTCCGCGTCGCCGTGGCGCGGTGAGCAAAGGACCTTCTCGTGCGGGCTCTCCCGCTGGCACTCCCTCGTCCCGCAAGGCATCGAAAGCTCCTCTTCCTCGGACAGACGCAGAAGTGGACGCGCTTCTGAAGGAGAGGCCCTTCACGCGTCTCCTCCTCCTCATGCGATATGATAACGATGACCTTCTCCGCACGCTGAATGACGGCCTCAACGCTTTGAACCACAGAGCGTTGCCGGACATCCAAGGCACCGTGCGCTCCTATTCTCTCACTGCCAAAGAGCACGAAGCTGCCGAGCGAGGAGAACTCGATCTTCTCTCAGGCTTCATGGTACTTGACAATGATCAACGCCTGGTCGTGTTGGAAGGAAAGGCCGCGGCGGACGGAGCGATGGAAGCTCTCTACATGGACTACCTCTACCCGTGGAAGGAGGACAAGGAAGTGGTCATGCTCTGCAACCCGCAGGTTCTCTTTGCCACGAGAGCCTATCCAGACTTCCTGCCGGACTTGCGCCGCATTCGAATCCGCGGATCCCTCGCCCATCTCGCTAGTCAAGCAGAGATCTACAATCGGCAGCAAGTGGAGGAGTTGGCGTTCCAAGCGGTGGACGCGCTGTTGTCTCTCAAGCGATGCCAAGATCTGCGCGCCGCGAAACTCTTCGACATCTTCCCCACCCAGCCAGCCCTGCTCAAGCTAGAGTTACTTTATGGTGAGGCAATCAGTCGTGCAGATATGGACGGAACCTTGAAGATCGAGTTTCTGGAGAGACACGAGGATCACAACATCTTCCTGCAACAGCGACGCACGCGCGGCACTTCGTCCAGCCCTCCTTCGCCTTCTTCGCACAGCGAGGGTTCCACGTCCTCTCGTTCCGCTTGGGTCCCGACTGACTGCCGCAATGAAGCTTTCGAAGAAGTTCTCCGCGAGAGGAAGAAGAACGGCGGCTGCACGACGGACTTCCTCGCTCCTCATCGCCTGCTGCGTCGCCAACTCTGGCAGGACATGCTGCGACGACGAGAAGAAGAGGAAGAAGAAGCTGCTGTGAATCCCCAGCCACAGGTCTATCTCTACTCCCAGCAGCGCGAGAACACGAAAGAGAAGCTCTGGAAGGACTGGCGAGGCCGCGTGGCTGGGGATCACTCGGCGGTCTACACTTTCAGCGCTGCTTTCCTTTCGCAGTCCGTCTCTCCCGTGGACGACGAGGAAGAGAAGAAGAAGGAGCTGCAGGCCTCTCAGACGGCTTGGATGACTCAGAAAGGCTTCCAATACCCCAAGCCACGCACTCGTGCCGAGCTGTTGGCACTGCCTCAACGGCCCAGTCCTGCTCGTGTGGAAGATCTCAAGGAGCCTTTTCAAGACGACTCAGACCGGAAGAAGACCTTACAAGGAACCACTGACCCTAAGCTTGCTTCACGAGAGAAGAGCTTTCACTCGCAAACGAAAGCGAAAGGAATGTTCGGAGCGCTGGAGCCGCCGCGCTTTGAGCACGAATTCCAACTCCGCCTCATCGGAGATCGACAGACTTTGCCTCGAGGACAGCTGGTTGAAGGGGGGCATGAAGATCCGAACTTCTTCCGCAGTGTGCATCTGGGAGGAGATGAGCAAGCGCGACTGATCGCCGAGGCCAAGAAGGAAGAAGAACGAAAGTGGCGCGAGTTAGTCGTGGTGGACACGTTAGACTTCAAAGTGGGACAGATGAAGGTGCGCGATCGTCCCATTCAAGTGGATCGCACGAGCGATATCCTCCACGACGAAGCCAAGACAGCAGCGCTGAAGCATTTGCGCGAAATGAAGTCCTCACGCGGCGCCAATTGGAATTACACCACCGCGCCGCTAAGCCTGATGAGCCGTGAACCCTATGCTCAGAACGCTGCAGCCAATGCTCTCATGCGGACTACCGAGCCATCGAAGTTCGTGACCATTGCAAGAATGAATTTGCAAGCGTCAGCACTCGCTGGACAAGAGCAAGCAGCTACCAACGCCGCGTCATCGTCATCGTCTTCTTTCCTCCCTTTCCAGGCCTCCAACAACACGTTCTCTTCCAATAACTTCTCTGACATGGGAATGGGAATGGGAATGGGAATGGAAACAACCAAAGGTAGTGATGGAACGGGCAAGAAAGCGGTAACCTACAAGACCGTGCCGCGCAACTTGGACTTCGAGACACATGTCCAAACGAAAGCTTCGTTTGTGGCCAAGCGGAAGCATCCGCCACTCGAGCGAAGTAGTCCAGAATGCACGGGTCCCAAGTGGCAACCGCCCAACAATTAACTTTAAGATAGAACAAACAAGCAGCTAGCGGAGGTGTACAGTAGAGGAGGTGTACCGTAGAGGTGTACAGGCTGAATAGATACATTATTGCGATTATTTCAAATACAAAAGGCAACAACAGACTGCAAATAGAGAGATCTGTCTGTCTGTCTGTCTAAATTAGATGATACGCTTCATTCCTGCTAGAGTTCGCTTGCGAAGAAACTTGCGCACGGCAAGCACAGGGACGCATCCATTGCCATGAGATCGATAAGTCACGCGCAGCCATCCGAAGGCGCGAGGCCCGCCATTGTTGCCTCCGTCATCTTCCTGTGTCCACGAGGCGGGCAGGAACCATCCAGGCACAGGATCGTCGTACTTGCTCCAGCGATATTCGACTCCTTCCCAATTGTCGCCAGGCTCAGCAATGGCCAGCGAAACAAGAATCTTCACCCACTCACGATGATCAAATCGACGCAAATCCAGGCGGTAGGTTCTATCAGGTTTCATGGGATCGAGTAGATTCATGATGCCCAGTCGATGGAAAGCTTCATTGCGTTCGCTCAAAGTGAAGACCTGGTCGATGATAACGCAAAGGTTCTCGAGATCGACGAGGTGAGAGAAGACTGACTGCAGGAGCATCACTCGCAGATAGCCTTCATTAGGAGGGAAATACTCCATCAACTTAGCCAACTGGTTGACAGATATGAAGAGCGTGGGCATGAGAATTTGCAACTAGTTCACCGCATTCATCTATTAGCTGAAGCAAACAATCTAGCAGCAAACAATGAGCAACGTCCTCACCTCGAGAATGCGACGATATGCCAGAGGGAAGATGGCGCTGATGCTGTTGCGTGAAGGCGCAGGTCCTGAGCGCATATCCTCAGGGGTGGGAGGTCGTTCGCTGGCGCTGTAGTTGAGGCGACTGACATCTCGCATGCGCTCCTCCGGGTAGATGTCGAAATAGTGATGGCAAGTGTCCACGTATTCCATGTATGCCTCGCGCACGGCAGTCATCTGATGACTCGACACAGACCATTCATGAGAAAAGGCAAAGGCAAAGGAGAAAGAGGAAGGAAAGCGTTAAATCTCACCGTCAACGGCGATTGCATTGCCAGCTCTGGGAAGTCTTCCAAGTTGACCACGTATCCTCCTGAAGTGGCCAACTGCGAGCTCTCCATGGCAGCAGCACCATGTCTTCCATGATGACCACCTGCGAGGAAAGATTGACTCGTGGAAGTGGAAGAAGTGGGAGGCGATGCTACGCGAGCAGAGAAAGAAGGCGAGGCCGATGATGGCGCAGAGGCCGCAGGATCCATCGCGGCCGAGACTTTGCGACTGATCGCAGCCACAGAGACCGACGAAGACGAAGAGCTCGTCGGCATCGCCACACTCGCACGGATAGAGCGAGGCGAGTTGTTGCTGCTGGCCGAAGGCGGCGAGGCGGTGGCAGGCGGCGAATCTTGTCGATTGAACAGGAAAGGATTGACTCGAGCCGCGGAGGCCATCAGTTCAGCTCGTTGGCGAAGAAATTCGCTCTCTTTCTCCTGTAAGCGATTCCAAACTGCACGGATTTCTTCTAGATGGAGTTGGTCATGGACCAGTCGCTCGAAGCGCGCGTCCGTCATGGCCAACGTGCTCTTGCGCGGCTTCGTGGTGGACACGTAGTCGCAATGCAAGACTTTGTTCCCTCCCGCCGCGCCGCCACCACTTCCCGATGAAGCAGAAGAGTTGAAAGAGGTGAACCACTTCCCCGTCACCTCCACGGGAGTGATGCCCAGCTTCTCGTTGCGGAAGTTCGATTGGTTTCCCTTCTGACTCGACAGCACGCCTCCCTGCCGGCAGCGCTTGCCCTCCGTGACGCAGATGGCGCCCAGTCGACGGCCGCCATTCCTCTGCGCGGCTTGACTCATGTCAATCGCATAGTGCCCCGTGAACAGACCCACGTAGGTGCAATAGAGAGTCCCCACTTTCACTCGCAAGGCCAGCTTGCCCAACTCATTGAGATTGGTGTCGATGAACTTGATCGCCTGCTCCTCCGTCGCGATCTGCGGAAGGATATTCGCCATGAGATCCAATGGCAGACGGTTCAGCCCTTGCATCTCCTCGAAGAGCAACTGCGCTTGTTCGCAGGACAAGAAGAAATAAGGCGAGGAGGTCGTGTTTTGAAAGAGAATCTCCCGCTGATCGTCCGTCTTGGCCTGTCGGATGGACTGGATGATGTTGTCAATGCCATGGTCAGCGCCGATGTCGAAGAGAGTGGGAGCGTCGCACTGGTAGGCGAGTTGGATGAGGCAGCTGCCCGCCGCGGGAATGGCCCAAGGCTGTCCCGTGGCGGCCTCGACGACTTCTCCGCGCGGCATTTCCGTGCGACAGAACTCATTCAACATGATGTTTCCAAACTCATTGGCATCGATAGAGCCGGACTCGTCGCGGTCGTATTCATTCATCAAGCGCTTGACTGCCTCGCGGTCGAAATCTTTCTTCCCCAACGAGGCCAACGTCTCGACGAACTCGTCCACTTCCATCGTGCCGGACATGTCTGTGTCGTTGATGACAAAGAGCGCGAAGAAGATCTCATAGAGGAAGGTCTCTTGTAGATCGTCTCGTCCCTCTCGCTTGGCTTTCATCGTCCAGAGGTCCTTGGCCTTCCTCAAGACAATCTGCCTCGTCTCCTCCTCCATCGAGAAGCCGAAGGGCTTCAAGAGATTCATCAGATGGCCGGATGCTTCGGGGAAATTCCCCGCGAGCAGTTCGTTGGCGGCGAGGCGCGAATTGCGATAGAACTCTTCCAGTTTGAACTTCTTCATCTTTCCCTCCTCCCCCTGCTGCTCCTCCTCGGACAAGACGTAGGCTCGCTCCAAGGGAATGACTTGGCCGTTGTAGACCAACTTGACAATGCGACAACCAGCTTTGAAGTTGGCCAGGTAGAAGCACTCGGTGGCGACCATCTGGCCGTACGGTTCGCGCAGGTCGAGCCGCCAGACGCCCTGCGGATTGGCCGCGCTGAAGACCTTTTCGTCGTCTCTCGTGCAGTCGCAGTTGATGAAAGAGACTTGCAAGCGACGAGACTCCGTGGACGATCGCTGGATGGCAGCGACTAACGCCTGCGCGCCAATCCTGCCCAGCGTGTTACCGTTGATGTTGAGCTTGATGAGCGTCTCGTTGAAGGAGATCGCGTTGGCCAAGACCGTCGCTGCCTTGGGCGTGATGGAATTGCATTCAATATCCAACTCTGTCAGGCCCTTGTTGGACTTGAGAGCTCGTCCCAAGAACTGCGAGGGCATGTCTCCGAAGGCGTTGTAGGCGAGCAGCAAGGTTTGGAGGGAATTGTTCTTCTCCAACGCCACGGCCAGGGCGATGGCGCTGTCCAAGCGAATGCTATTCCACGACAAGTCCAGCTTCGTCAGAGTGCGGTTGACTTGCAGCATCTCCCCCAAGGCCTCGCCGCCCGTGATGAGGTCTGGATGGACGACGTTGAGCAGCTCTGCCTGGCCGATGAGGTTCTTGGCCAGGCCGAGCGTGCGGATGGACTGATTCTCTGCCAGCGCCGTGGCGATGTGTCTGCACTCTTCGTCGTCCACGTCCGCGCCATGGAGCAGCAAGGTGCGCAGGGAACATGTCGGATGGCGGAGGAAAGTCGTGATGGCGCGGGCGCTGTCGTCGATCTTGTTGAAGGAAAGGTCCAGATAGGTCAGATGCCGCAGCGCTGGAAGCTTCTGCGCGAGAGGCAAGAGCGTCAAGTCCGTCAAGCGGTTGTCGCGCAAGTCGATGGACTGCAGCGCGGGCAAGCGGTCCAGCACGGTAACCACGGGAGACATGCGCGCATCGCCCACGCCCAGGTGGCCGAGGTGTAGACCCAACGGGTGGCTCTCCTTGCGCAGCAAAAGAGGCAAAGGAGGCAAATTCTTCGCCACGATTTCGCGGTAGAAGACTGTGCGAGGACTATCCTCTCCTCCTCCTCCTTCTTCTTCTTCTTCTCCTTCTGCTACCCTCCCCTCCTCCTCCTCCTCCTTCTCTCTACTACCACTACCACCTCGTCTTCGAGGCCCGGAGACCAAGTCATGGCAGGCCTCGCGGTACTTCTGCTGCATGGAGAGCGCCGCCTTCTCCCCGAAGAACTGCTCGAAGACTACCTCGGAGAGCTCCTCCTTCGCCTGCTGCACACTGCTGCTACCCTCCACTGGCTGCTGCTGTTGCTGGTGGTGGGGGAGGGAAAGGGGTAGGCAGAAGTCGAAGACATCGTCTGCGGCGAAGGAAAGCGCGCGTTGATGTCCTGCTGCTACCCCTCCTCCTCCTCCTGCTCCTCCTGCTACCTCAGCTTTCTTCACCTGTTGTTGTTGTTGTTGTTGTTGTTGCTGTTGAGATGTTTTGGGTGGCGAGCGCGGCTTTCTCTTGAGGAGGTAGAAATCCATTCCGCTGCCTCGCCTGCGCTCCTCTTGAGGCTTCACGTACCCTCCTCCTCCTCCTCCTCCTCCTGCAGTGCTAGCAACGCTCTTCCTTCTCTCTTTGTTGGGCTCCGCGGCCATCTTGGGGTTGAGGTCGAGGTGACGGCGACTACCCGGCACAGGCAAGGGCGAGAGAGAAGCAGAGCGGCTAGCCAAGGTAGTCGAGGTAGTCCTCGTCGAGGGCGAGCGGGAGGAGGAGGAGGAGAAGTGGGCGGGTAGTGGCGCTATGCCCTCCTCCTCCTCCACCACCGCAGTGCGCCAGTCCTTGCGACTGAATGTAAGGTCTAAGAGAAGCAAGACGAAGAGTCAGAGGGAGAGAGAGGCTAACACTAGCAGTAGCAGCAGGAGGAGCAGGAGCAGGAGGAGGAGGAGGAGGTACCTGCTACCCCGAAGAGGTCGATCCTGTTTCTTCTCACTAGTGGAGGACTCGCTGCAAACTCCAACTCTGACAGCTTCGAGGAGGCTGTGGGGTGACTAGCTGCGAGGGCGAGGCTGGGTAGCACGGGGTAGGAGGAGGAGGAGGAGAGAGAGGCTCTGCCTAGCAAGGCGAAGTCCACCCCTCCTCCTCCTCCTCCTGCTCCTCCTCCTCCTCCTACCCCGTTACTACTTCCTCGGTGGCGACTAGTCGACGCTTTCATTCCCACGACAGACTGACAGCAGGTGACCCATTACATAAAAACTGTTTTTTAAGTAACGGCCGAAGAAACTGTTTCTCTGTCATTAACTTAAAAAGAAGAGCTAGCAGTTATCTACTGTACAATTGTAGTGAAATGGTAATAATAGTTGTTGCGGTGGACTAGGAGGTGGTATGGGTAGCAAAGGATGAGATCAAGAGGTTAATTACACTATCTACACCAACTATCCACAACACACACACGCACACAGCTAGTCGAGGTAGCACAGCAGCACTACAGTAGTGTAGCTAGCACTACAGTAGTGTAGCTAGCTAGCAATAAGGCGAAGGCGTTTCCTCGCGAGGCAGCCCCGCAGAAAGCATTGAATGACATTCGCGGCGACGTCAACGATCTCAGCGCGGAGGAGATGCACGGCCTCGAGGCGCTCGACTGCTTGGCCGCCTTCGCCTTCGCCTTCGCCTTCGCCGTGCAGGAGGAAGCGCAAGAAAGGCGAGCGCGTCTTCTCCATCGCCACCACCTGCAAATCATCCAAGAACTCCTCCGCCTTGAACCCTCCTCCTCCTCCTCCGCCTCCTCCAACCACTCCTCGAGAAAGGAACTGTTCGATGGCAGTCACCACGCGATCAACGAGAGGCTGTCGATCGTTGAAGATCAGCTGCGCCACGTCTCTTTTGCTCAAATACTTCAACAACAACTGCTGGAGGAACAGCCGCTTTAGCTATTGACACAACCATTACCATCAATAAGATCATCGTGATGAGTGTCAAGGCTCGTTACCTCTTCGTCGTCGCAAAGGCGGTAACGACAGCAAAGCATCAGAAAGTCCACACAGAGCGTCGTCGCTCTTTCTCCTCCTCCTCCTGCTGCTCCTCTCGCGTCTCGGCTGCGGTAGTGGCGGTGGCAGTGGGAGGAGAAGATCGTGCGCAGAACGACTGCGTAGGGCAGCGAGGAGGTCAGCAGCGAGTAGACGCCGCCCAGGCCGATCGTGTGCAGGAATCGCTGGCGCAAGGGACTGGAGCCTTCGCTCTCCGCCTCGACGGTCTTCAAGAAGATCGAGTTGGCCAGCAACATATTGTAGTGCACTGACCTGTCGCAACACAGGAGGAGCAGGAGCAGGAGGAGGAGAAGTTAGAGAGAGAGATAGGAGGAGGAGGAGGAGGAGGAGGGGGAGGAGGAGGAGTGATAATTACCTTTTGCTGTCCTTCAGAGTGGCGACAATCTCCTTGCGCTGAATAGGATCGCGAAGTTGTCCTTCAATCAACGCGATGCATCCATCGAGATAGTCTTGCGCCGCGTCGGGTAGATTCACTCGGAAGTAATTCGTCAACACGAGCTGGACGGTCTTTTGCGCGATGGCGTTCGCCCAGCCCACGACAACGACAACGCGGTCGACGAGGTCGAGGAGGAGGCTGACGGCGAGCAAGTGAAGGCCCTGCAGCTTGTACATGTCGGCCTGCAAGACGACCAGCCGCTGCGCCGCCAGCAGAGCGCGCGAGTCGTCCACGAGGAAGCGGTCCAACGCGATGCGAATCGTCCTCTCCGCCTCGTCGAAATGCTCGCAGCTGATCAGATAGGCTACGAGGTCGATCTCTTTCGGTCGAAAGGAGAAGTGCGCAGCGGAAGACGAGGAGCCGCTGTGAGAAGAAGAAGAGAAGTCGTCGTTAGAGAGTGCGGATATCTCGTTGAGATGCGAAGAAGCGAACGATGACGACGAAGAAGCGGCATGGCTGTTGTTCTTCATCGTGACCAATTGAAGGTTGAGGCCGTCGGAGGTGGAGGAGGAGGAGGAGGAGGAGGGGTAAGGCGGTGGATTGCATCGAATGATTTGATCGCAGCGCTCTTGCAAGTAGTTCTCCGAGACCACAGGCCAACGGCTGGGGAAGGAGAGGCGCAGGACTCGAGGCAAAGCTTGCTGGATCTTCTGGAAGATCTCTTTGCGCATCAAACAAGTCCAGCAGAGGTGATCGTCCAGGTCTGTCAGCGTCAGGGACTGGACGGACGCCTCGTAGCCTTGCCTGTCGGGCGAGAGGAAGGCGGCGATTGTCGCGGGCGTGCGCACAAAGCCAGCAGAGCAAAGCAAACACTTCGGCGCCGCGATGCGCCAATGGCGGCCGTCAACTAACGAAGTCAAACGCAATCTGCTCGACCAAACCTCTTCGTGGCGGTCGCACAGATGCTGCAAGAGGACGAACCAAGCATGCTGTGTGTGCGTGTGTGTGTGCAAGCAGGGGTAGGTGGTCAGCAGGGGTAGTACAGCGGGTAGTCAAGGGGGAAGGGCTAACCTGAGAGATGGACAGAGTGGCCAACGGCGCAATGTCTGCGTGAAGCGGTGCTAGATACATATAGATCCACCCTGAGAGCTTGACTTTGGATAAGGAGGAGGAGGAGGAGGAGGAGGACTGCTTGAGGAACATCAACAAAGACTTCTTCTTCTCCTCCACTACCCGGTCGACCTCTTCCTCTTCCTTGGGACCAACTTCGAGGCTTTCCGTGGCCACTACCAGCGCAGAACTTCCAGTAGCAGCAGCAGGGACAGGGGTAGGAGCAGGAGCAGGAGCAGGAGCAGGAGGAGGGTTAGGGGTAGATGCAGGGGTAGAGGTAGCAGACTGCTCCATGAGGTCGGGGCTAAAGCGTGGGTCCTTGTCCTCGTCATTGGCGGGTAGCAAGTCCTCTGCAGAGGAGGAGGAGGAGGAGGGTAGCGCGAACTTCACTCTCTTGCCCGCGCGGCTTTCCCTCTGCCCGCTGCCCAAGGCGCTGCTGGGCTTGAGGATGGGCGCGGGGCTCGAGAGGAGGAGATCGCCGAAGGACTGGATGGAGGAGGCGGGGCGGTAGCTCTCCATCTCTCCTCCTCCTCCTCCTGCTGCTGCTACACTCGGAGACTCTCTCACAGCCTTGCTCTTCTCGTTCTCTAGCTCTTCCTCAATGGCAAAGAGGTGCAAGAGCTCGTTCTCCTTCTTGTCCCTGCCTCTGCGAGAGTCATCGTCACTACCGCTAACGTCATCGAGAAGTTCTGACGTGGCAGAAGTAGGAGCAGGAGGAGCAGGAGGAGCAGGAGCAGGAGGAGGAGGAGATTGCTGCGGGTAGTCCATGAGGTCTTGCTGCTCTTCCAGCGGGGCAGGCAGCGCGAGTAGCTCTTCTTCCCGGCGCTCCCTCTCCTGCTCCACCTCCTCCTCCCGCTGCTGGTACTTCTGAGCGAGAAGCACGCTTCGGTCTGTCTGGCGATCGTTGAGGTTCGTCTCCTCCAGCAGCTCCTGGATGCGATTCTTGAAGCGAACGATGTTGTGTCCCTTGAGCCGAGCACCTCCTCGCTGTGAGGTAGTGGTGCTACCCCCCGCCTTGTCTTCTCTGCTGCGCCGGCCGTCCCTCAAGTAGCGCTGCAGGGACTCGACTTTGTAGAAATGCGAGCACGGCACGCGCAAAGTGCAGAAGGGACAGCGAGGGGTAGCGCCAGGAGGAGAGGCTTGGCGCTGGGCCTTGGCCTCCTCCTCCACCACCCTAGTAGCAGCAGGAAGAGGAGGAGGAGGAGGAGAGCTGGTAGGTAACCGCTTCGTCATCGTCTTCAAGTGGTAGAAGACATTCTGTGCGCTGGTCATGTTCGACAATCCGCTCTGATTGGTCAAGATGTTCAAGAGCTGCGCGTGTCTCTCGACGTTGACGGGGTCTGCGGCGACTTCGTTCTGCTGCAAGACTTGCTGCAGATCCTCGAGAGACAGTCCCGTCTTGGCCAACGTGAGCACCTCGCTTGTGGAGAGAAGCTTTGGCCCGTGGACGTCATTGTCCAGCAAGACGTCCACCATGTCTCTGTCCATGAAGGACGGCAGCGGCAAGATGGACGCGTAGGCCAACGCGCTGTAGCCTTGATTGTCCACCATCTCGAGGCTGCTCTCGCTGCCCAGCAAAGAGACCAGCAGGTCCGCTTCCTGCAGCTGAGCCGCAAGCATCAACGCCGTCATTCCATCTCTGTTCTGATAGTTGACGTCCGCTCCTTCTTGCAGGAAGAGGTTGAGGAGGCGGTGGTCATTCAAGGCCACGGCGCAGAGCAAAGGAGTCCAGGCAAGAGGCTGGGCAGGCGGCTCAGTGTTGGGGTAGGCATATCCCTGCTTGACGAGGCGATAGATCTCTTCCAAGATCGCCCGCAACTCCTCCACCAGAGCCAGCTTGTCTTCCCTTTCCTTCTCGCTAGGCACGCCGGCTGCTTTGAGGTCGAAGAGCGAAGGGAACATCTCGATCGACCGCTTGAGCACGTAGCGTTGGTGATTGTCCACGAATCGTCGCTGCTCTTGCCGCGCACTAACAGTCCCTTTGTCTTCCACAAGGCGTTGGATGACTGCCGGACAGCCCAAGGGATGGAAAGTCGTCCTCCCTTGCGTCATCATGAGGAAGGTCTTTCCAAACTGCTGAATCAACTCTTTCACTTTCAAGTAGCCGAAGCGAGTTTGCTTCTCGAATTGGATGTCCGAATAGGTTTCCACTTTCATCGCACCCGCGCTGACTTTCTTCTCGAGCCAGTCAGCCAGTTGGGGGAAATGTTTGTCGCGCGCCTTCTGGACCGCCGTGCGACCCAATCGATTGCGAATGTTGGGATTGGCCCCCAGCGAGAGGAGGACGTGGCAAAAGAGTCCATTGCGCGCCTCGGCCGCGACCATCAGCGCTGTCTCTCCTTCGTCGTCTACGGCATCTAGAAAGCGCACAACGCGCATGGAGTCGCCGATGCCCTCTCGCAAATAGTCGACTATCACTCTTGCCGCCTCCTCGCTGTGGTGAACGGCACAGAAATGTAATGCCGTTCGGCCTTGAAATCCCTGCGACAGCCAAACAAAGAGAGGAGAGTTAGTCCGTCTACTCGAACTATAAACAACAACACCAAAGCAAAGCAAAGCAAAGCAAAGCAAAGCAAACAGAGCAGATCGGTGGCTGGCTGGCTAACCTTGGCGAGGGCCAGTGCGCCGTGTTTCATCAAGACGTGGACAGCGCGCAAGTCTTTCAATCTCGCAGCAAGCATGAGCGCCGTCATTCCTCTCCTATTCGCTTGATTGAGGTCGACTTTCTTCTTGAGGAAGACCTCTAACTTCTCCGTGGGCACTTCGTTCAGAATGAGCACTTGCAGGGGAGTGACTCCGAAGGGAGTCTCGAGATTCACATTTCCATCGCGCTTTGCCAATGTGAGGACCTGCTCGGTCTGATTCGTGAGGCAAGCCTCAACAACTTGTCGCTCGAGGACGTCTTTGGACAGCTTCAAGACGAGGTCTTTCTCTTGGCGGTGAGTCAGATGTCGAATGTCGTTGCGCGCTTTGGCCTCCTCGGCTTTCTTCAAGGCTTCCATGTGGTCAGCAATGCGCTGGCGATAGATGTTGCACCGCTCTTCTAACGTCTTGACCACACCTGTGCAAGGAGAGAGACCGAGCTTCTGGCATTGTTGTCTCAAGGCCATGGCCTCTTCCAACGTGTTGGCGTTGCTCTCTGAGGGAGGATCGATGAAGACCTCGTGCTTGTGATTGCGTCCGCCGTCTGCTAAGCGCTTGAGATTGCACGATTCATTGTCTCGAGTGCAATAGACTTCATAGCGATAGCTCTCGCCGGAGAACTCTTCGAAGATTGCTTTGATCTTGAGGGCCTTGCCTGCGACCGCGTTGTACTCCAAGGCATCATATCCTTCAACCTCTCCTCCTCCTGCTCCTCCACCTCCACCCGTAGCCTTGAGCTTCATCATATCATAGGCCTGCTCGTGGTAGTGCTCTACGAGGTCTTTCACCATCTCCATGATGGAGATGGAGTCGTAGGGGAAGAAGCCTCGATTCTCGTCGCGATTGAACCACTCCACGAAGGCGTTGGCTTCTGCTCGTGTGATAGGCATGTGCATCCCCCAAACACAGCGTTGGTTGACAAGCGCGTTGCGGATCCACTCTCTCAGTCGGTCAGCCTGGTGCAGCTCTTCGTGTTCGAACAACTGCATGCGCAGATTCATCTTCCGCTGGTCCAGTAGAGGCCTGGAGCACCCCACCAAAGTGTTGCACTTGGCACAGATAGGGTTTCCCTTGCGGTCCAGAGGAAAGCCCACGGGAGGACGCTCGTCAGGCATGACGTCGATGAGGGAGGGGTGGATCTCCATGAGGAAGGTGATGAAGCGGCGCTTGGCCATCTCCGAAGACATGCCCTTCAGCTTATACCACGCTAGCCACTTCTCTCCTTCCAAAGTCGTGCCTTGTTGACTCGCCGCGGCCGTGGCGCCCGCCGCGAGGCCGTCCACAGGCTGAGGCTCGTGGTTGTCGCCGTAGACGGCTTGCTTGTAGAGAGCCTGCAGCTTGATCACCTGTTTCGCCGTGCGCGGCCCTTCATAGACTTTCCAGTTGTGATAGCAGGCATTGAAGTACTGCTGCAACACGGCCGCATCGTTGCGCCAGCCGCGGCGAAGGCGTTGGCGCACCTCCTCGGCTGACTCGTGGCGCGCTTGCCACTGGCGATCGTTATCTCTCGTCTCGGTGCTAGACTGACTCATACTCTGCTGGTTAGCCGATATGATAATCCATCCATTACAATAGCGACTGGCTTCTACTTGTTGGTCTTAGTAGTCAGCAGCAGTGTTTTGATTTCCTGGATTTCGCTGTCCGTTTCGCTCAATTATGTATTTCCTCATCTCAATTAAGGATTACACTAAATCTCCATAAATGTCTAATCTACTGTACAGATTAGATTATGAACTGTAAATATTAAGGCTCTGAGAACTAGTAAGTTATAACCTTAGCAGATGGATAGTTAGCTATGACGGCAAAGACTGGATACAGTACAGTAGACTAGTCGCAGTCTACAATCAAAAGACGGTCAAAACGTCAAAACCATCGCGACTTCTGTTGCTCGTTGAGTTGTCGCGCAAGTCGCGCAAATTCGCTGGCCTGACTGGCGAGTTCCTCCGTCTTGTCGCTCATGCGGGACAGTTTCTCTCCCCGCTCCACGAGCTTCTCGTGTGCTTCACTCATTAACCCCATTGTGGCATTGGTGGAAGCCTGCTGCGTCGATAGTGTTGATTGAGCTGATTGCTTGGAGGAGTCTACAGAGAGCCGCCGAGCTGTGGAATCAGAAGAAGAGGCAGCGGCAGAGGAAGATATCGCGAAGGAAAACCCAAAGAGAGATTCTTTCTTCTCTTTCTCTGCCGCAGCGCTGGAAGACAAACTCCCTCCTCCTGCTCCGAGGGAAGTGGCAGTGACGACCGAAGGTAGAGGTCGCATGTTGCTGATCAACTCCGCGGTCTTGCGCCTCTCCTCCAAGGTAAAGACTCGATTGAAGCAACAGTCACAAGTTCGCACCTGCAGTGCCAGCGACAACACAGACAGACGATGAGGGACAACCAATTACAACAATGGAAATGACCTGGAAGATAGACAAGATAGGCAAACCTGCGCGTTGTCCACGAAGCATCTCTTCTTCGAACAGTCGTCGCAGCAGGCAACATTGCAGAGCCGACAGTGATGGCACCGTCGAAACATCGTGAAAGTCACGCCACAGAGTTTGCATTTTGACCCTGCTTTGTTGGTGTCGCCTGGATTCGATTTCACGCTCACGTTAGCACTCCCTGCACCACCTGCCACCTCCTCGCCGCCTGCAGCTCCCGCCGTGCTTCCCGACGGATCGTATTGGGCAAGCCTAATCAGAAGAAGACACAAACCGGCTCTTCAGAATAAACCAAGGCATGCATTACCTCCAATATGCTGGGCTCACCGTATTTCCAATCGGTTGCAATCAATGACAGGCAAGGATGCCCATTTCTCAATCAAGACAGGGAGATTGAGATCCGATAAAGCGCTTTTGATAACAGCCACATTGGTGTCGTCCGGTCGACTTCCCGATGAAACCAAAATCGCCACGGCTGCTTCAGCGTCGTCTTTGCCCCATTTCTCTATTTGGCTTGCGTCCAGTAAAATAGTCAGAGCGGTGCGGCCGAGATTGTCTTTCATATTAACTCGAGCACCAGCCTTGAGCAAGGCTCGTAACGTATCGACTCCATCAGGACCGGTGGGCTGGTTCTCGTCCTCAACGTCGGCAGATGGAACCATCGACAACAGGTTCATCACACGAGATGCTTCACCAGCACAGGGCTTGGTGAGGTCTCCCAAAGCAGCATAGTGCAGTGGAGTCATGCCGTAAGTGACATCCATCGTGTTGACCAAGTCTGCATTGACTTCCAGGATGGCGTCCAAAGCCTCGTGTTGCCAACTTCCACCCAGCACATGAAGCAAAGTCTCGCCCATCGAATTGACGTAGTGGACATTGGGATTGTGCGTCAGCATAATCTTCAAGCAACTGGCCAATCGGTGAGGGTCGAGCTTGCCTTGCGAATTGCGTCCTTCGAGACAAGCCAAAGTCAGCGGCGAGCGGCCCTGTCGATCCAAGAAGTCGATGTCAAAGACATGCGAGCACAGCATTTCCATGGTGATGTCATCCAATTGGAGAGCAGCCCAATGCAAAGCTGTGAATCCGTGACGATCTGCCGCCGTAACGTCAGCCGTCGCTTCGTGAAGGATTTGAATGATATTGTGCATGCGCAGCATACAAGCATAGTGCAAAGGTGTGTAGCCGTCTTCATCAGCTTGATCAAGCACTAGATAGTCCATTAGTCCAGCCTGGCAATAGCCCACCAACTCTCTGATGCGCGCCTCGTCTCGATGGAGAACTGCCGAGTGCACCGTGCCCAGCATGTACTGATGCCTCCAGCCCAGCACCTGATTCTCTTCGCCAACGCATTCGCAAATCGACAAGTACAAGTTCAACACCCAGATGTCTTTCACTTCCTTGCTTTCCGCCGTGAGCTGGATCTCCCCGCCAGGCCAGAGCAGCTCGAAGGAAGCATCCTCGGCATTGTTTTCCACCCCGAAAGCGTGGCCGAGACTTTTCACCTTGCAGGTGGGTAGATCGACGAGGCTTTCGAGGTTGAACATGTTTCCTGGCTGCGCAGCTGTTATGAGAAGCAAGTCGTTCAAGAGAATGACTCTCTTCATGGCCGGCTTCGCTCCCCATTTGTTGCTTTTGGAGGTGAGCAGGAGGTCTCCCTGCCGCACGATGCGCCGTCCCTCCTGCAGAATGGAGGGAACCACGTTGTCAACAGTGTTGCGGCGAGTCGACTGAAGAGGCAGCAGGCTCGGCAGAGAGAGCAGCAGCAGGTTGTTCTGTTCCTTCTCTTTGAAGGTCAGCCGCGCCACCATTTTCTCCAGCTCGGCATACTCGGCACTGCGACTAGCAGCAGCCGAGCTGACGGGAGAGAAGGAAGACGACTCATTCGGGACAGCAGAGTTCTTTGGAGAGGACAGGGGGGAGGCCCCAGGGGCCCCAGGGGCAGCGGGAGGTTGAAGAGGGACAGCGGGAGCATCTGGCGGAGGGCCCAGGGCAGGGCCATCGAGAGGTGCAGGAGGAGGAGGAGGAAGAGGTGCATAGGTGGTCTTGCGGAACCAAACCATTCTGAGCGGTCTACTGCTCTCCTTGATGTAGGCGATGAGACCCCGCCAAGCCTCCTTGTCCAGCGGAATGCGTCCGATCTCGAAAGAGCCCACGGACCAGAGCTCATCGCCAGGCTGCACGTCAAGATTGACAGCCTGAGAGTCAGAGATGACGTCGAAGATGAAGACGATGCCGTTGTCGCCATGCCTGCGCAGAGTCACGCCCAGCGGCCCGTCGCCGAAGAAAGTCTCCACGAAGACGCCCTGAGCCTCGCCGCTCTCCTCAGACTCTCCACCTCGAAAAGAAGAAGAAGAGTCGTCAGTCGCTTGAACAGGCGGAGAAGGGGGAGATTCCATTTATTTTCGTTCTCGCTTCCTTTCAATTACTCCTCTTTCGGCGGATTTCCTCCTTTGCTGGTTAATAGCGAAAATCCATAACAGTCTAGTTAAGGAATTACTCAATTAGAGACCGTTTCCTCATAATAGCTATCGTTTGCTTGTGGTTCGTCTAAAGTGTTTGTCTTGAATTAATGATGAGAGCATTGCTGAGATAAGATAGATGGACGAGGTTGAAGTAGAGCACGGCAAAAAGAGGAAAATCCCTCTCTCGGAGCTTCCCGGCGCACTGCCCGCTGTGACGTGGTCGCCTGATCGGCCGCGGCCGGTGAGTCTTCCTCTCCTTCCTCTCGAACCTGTGCTTATCCCTTCTCTCTCTCTCTATATATATATATGTGTGTGTGTGGCCACTGCAGGAGCTGACGCCGGACATCTGGACGGAAGAAGTGGGCGAGGAGATCTGCAAGTACATCGACTGGCACCGCCGCCACCCGCACTGCCTCACTCCTCGGAAAGTGAAGTACGGTCCTAACGGTGAGGCCATTGGGGGCACGCTCTTCCATGAGGCAGACCCCACCCTGGCCTACAGCACCAGCGGCTACAAGGAGGTCCCCCTGCCCTCCCACTACCTCCCCTCCTCCCTCGGAGTCGACGGCGATCTCGAAGAGGTGAGCAGCGTGGCCACTCGACAAGCCTATGAAGAGAAGCTGCTCTACAATCAACTCCATGATGACGACCCCTGGTACAACACCTCTGTCAAGGATGAGCTGGAGCTCAGCCATGTGGATGGGAGCTTCACCACAAACAAGAGCAAAAGCAAAGACCAACCTCCTTCTCAATCCTCACGTTGGAGTGAGATATTAGCGTGGCAAGAAGAGGGAGGAATAGGAGGAGGAGGGAGGTATCAGGGCGGTGCGCCAAGTTACAGCCAGGCACAGCTTGAACAACTAAACGCCGTCGCTCTCATGGATAAAGATAGAGTGGATGGCAAGGAACAAGAGCAGGAGGGGCAGCAAGGAAAGAAGAAGAAAGTCTCTCCCTGGCAGGTAGATCGTCCAACTTCGCGCTTCACTCGCGGAGGAAGTGCCCTGGACGACTACAAGAAGGTGGCCTTGAAGAGGAGGGTGGAGGAGGCTTTGGTATTGTATGCGGATGAAGGGAGAAGGAAGAGCAAGAAGGAGAGCGGCAGCAGCAGTAAGAGCGCCAAGAAGCAAGTGACCGCCTCGTCGTGGTCCGTGCCGTCCTCTCGCAAAAGTCAGTCATCTAGTGTGCAGGCAGGGAGCAGCAAGAAGAGAGCGAGGATGCAGCAGGTGGCGGAAGAGAAAGACGAGGATCTCGCCAGCGAGAAGAAAGCCGCAGTCCAGCGAAGTCATCGCGAGAGAGGGGCGAGTCAGAAGGGTAGCAGTCGTCTGAGTGCTGCCAAGGGAGGGAGAACAGCCTCTTCCGCCAAGATCTTCCCCATCGAAGATCTTGATCCCTATGCCACCATGAGAAGTCAATTGGGTGGTCAAGGCAAATTGGATGAGATGGCGACCAAATGGATCGCTTTCGGTGAAAAGGTCCATCACCAAGTGTCGGGCCTCGAGAGAACGAAGAACGACCTCTTCTCCTTCCACCTCGACCTCTTCGAAGCCTGCGAACAACTGCGCCTCATGAAAGTGCGATCCGTCTTGATCGCTCTAGAGGATGGCAATGTGAACACACCGGATGACGAGCCTTTGTTTTTGCATCTTTTCCATCGCACCTTGGAAATGGATCGTGTGGCAAGCAGCTTGATGATGGAAGGGAAAGAATACGAAACAACAGAGCGCAAAAAGATAGAGAAGATCTTAGAACTCTTTCTCTCTTTGGGAAAGGTCTCGATCAATCTGGACAAAGGGAAGGATCGACTGGCTGCCTTGCACCTCGCGGTGATGAAAGAGAATGCGAAGATGGTTCGCTGGTGTCTCTTCCATGGAGCTGATCCGGAGCAATTGACCAAGAATGACCAAATGACACCCTTGATGTTAGCTGCCAAGTATGGATATGTTACGCTTATTGCAGAGTTGGTGCAGGCAGGGGTGAATATCGATCGACGCGTGGAGGAAGTGCGCGGAGGAGGAGAAGGAGAAGAAGAAGTGGTAGTGCCGGGAAGTGGCATGACTGCTTTGCATTATGCTGCAGCCTTTGGCCAGACACGAACCGCTTTGTTCTTATTACGAATAGGAGCGAACAAGAAGATCCGTGATTGCCAAGCCCGCACCGCAGCAGAAGTTGCCGCCCTTGGGTAAGTGTTGATCCTGTCTCTTCTCTTCTGCTGTGCTAACTCACTTCTCGTGTGCGGCATATGACAGGAATTACCTTGCCACAGCTCAAGCCATTTCGGCCTATGCAGAACCTGAGAGAGCAGTGGGGCCTCAATTAGACTACCTCATAGAGCAAGAGAAGAAGAAAGAAGACGCTTTGCTCATCGACCGCCGACGAGCTGCCGTCACGCTGCCGAAAGACTTGCAGTTGACGACCTTGCGACTGCTTCATTGGAAAGATCAACTCGTGCATTATGTTCAAGAAGGCTATCGCTATCTTCGCAAGAAGCTCAATCTGGTACATGACCGAGATCGACTGGAGGAAGAGGATGGCGATGAGGAAGTCTTGGACGGCAGGATGGAAGAAGCGGAGATTCACTCTCTGGATGTCACCACCATGCATGATGTCGTGCAACTAGCCGCGCAGTCGCCCACTGGTCGACCCATCCAGTCTCTGGTTAGTCCTTCGATTCAGTCTAGAGGAGGTGGAGGAGGAGGAGGAGCTGATGACGTGATGCCTTTCGAATGAGTCCGTCAGCTTGTCTTGCAGTCTTCCTTGTTCAATGTTATAAGCAACTGCAGTGGAGAGAAGTGGAGAGAGGAGGGTGACTAGAGTGGTTCCAGGCCATGGCGTCATAGGCCATATGGCGCGTACTGTAACCATATGGCCTGGAACCACCTTAAGCGTACTGTAACTCTGGTCCTGGTCTTACTAGCACAATGAAGACCACGCATCAGTCTGTCCTGGATGATGCACATACTGCCACGAAGAAGATCTTCTCTTCTGCGAGAAGATGTGAGCTATTTGTGTCCGAGGCTTCGGCAATGTTCAATGAGCGACCCTAAGGGATGCTTTTTCTTTATATTCTTACAGCAGCGTGCTATCCTAACCCTAACCCGCTGCTGCTACTGCAGAGTGGTATTCTTCTTGGGATGTCGAAAGACAGCTTTGAACTGGAGAATGAGAGCATTCTGGGAGAAGCACAACAAAGAGACATTCGCCTGCATGGCGCGATTGGCGGATCCCATGACAGAGACGTGAATTTTAATGAGAAAACGTCATGTACAGTACGTCATGTTCATATCGTCATCAATACGGATGCATTGAGAAGTGACTACCCCGCCTATGCTATCATTGAATGAAAACTCCATTTGCCCAATAGCAACCTTGGATGACGAGTTGTTCTGGTTGGCTAACACAGTCAGTGGAGGCGAATAACTTGAAAATGTTGAACAATAAATATTGACAGAGCGCCCATATATCAAACAGTGGTAGAGCAGCAGAAAGTGTAACCACAGCTAAGCCAATCTCCTCCACACGAGAGCTTTCAATTCACTTCCTTCACTAAAGCGAATTGAATGCTCGAAGACTGTTTGTTGTCTATGAGACCAATTCTTCTGTCGAGGTTGTGAGAGGAAACAAGACGGACGGTCGCATGGCATCGCATAGTCACACACCGTTGCAGAAAAGGATCCTCTTGTTGTTGCATGAGCAAGACAAGTCAAAGCGATAGATAGGAGGAGGAGGAGGGCTGCTATCTCGCTGTAGTTGAAATAGGGTTAGCTAGTGTCATAGCATAGCCAGCCTGTGTTACTTGTGACAATAACTCCGTTGTAGTAGATAGTAGAATAGAGTAAAGGTTATGAGGAAAGAGTCGAGGATAAGCTATGGCCAGTCTCCAATCAGACCAAACCTGATCGCTTTGGTGTGGCAGCAGAGAGACCATCCAGAGGGAATGACACACACATGATAGATAGACTACAGCCCAACAAGTGGTTGTAACACCTCTCCAAAGCTTTGTAAAAAGATCTCCTCGTCCACCACTGCAGCACCAGCAGATCTCCAAGTGTTGTTTTCCATTCTCTGAGGCATCATGACAATCATGGAAAGGATTGCTACTGGTCTTTCCATGATTCCTTTCCATTGATTACCATAACATTGATGACCTTGGAAAGGATTGCTACTGGTCTTTGATCCCTTACCAACCATTCTATTGTCCTGAAGGTGTACCTAATAATGCTGGTGTCATCTTAGCTAAAGTCTTGGGTAAGATTGCTGCAGTAGGGAATAACGCTTATGAAATTGCTTTAAAAGAATTGGTCGACGACCTGCTGGGTAAAGACAGTTCAGCAGGTGTGTCAGTCTAGTAAATGTACTGAAGCTAAACATGGCAGATATGAAAGATTTCTTAGCAGAAGTGGTTAAGACACTTCCTGCTGCACCAGTGAGATTGGAAATGGCAGGTAAGACCTTTATTATCCTAACACTGATCCTGACTGACCCTGCTGGTGTAAAATTGTTGCCTTAAGATAGACACCATTAAATGTGTGCTTTAAGCTATTGGATAGCACAAGCATATCATCCAGCAGTTTTTGCACTACACAGTTACTCGTTGCCAGAATGTGTTAAGGTCGTGCCGAAAAAGGTTCTCCCTGGTGAGGTTGGATTGCACATGCTTACTTCCTCTTCCACCTTTGGTCGTTTTCGTTTTTGAAGAGGAAGCGGTTCCTGCAGATGGACGATTTGGATGGAAAGCAGAGGGTTCTTTAGCCACAGCATCATCATCCTTGTTTTTGTCAAAATCGTCATTTTCGGGTTCGTCGTCATCAGATTGATCATTCTCCTCACGGAAGACATCATACGCCTTTTGCCGACTCTTCGTGATAGCTTTGACCAACTTCCCCATGGCATGGATCATACGAATCAGCATGCGACTGACCATCATCACGTTCGCCTCAATGATGGTACACTGAATTTGTCCATCATCAACTTCATTCACATCGAACGTATGCAATACGGGAAACATAAGGTACCGCTCGGTTTCTCTGAAGGTCCGATCCACGAATACCCATCGCCTTCCAGATAGTAGCACACTTGGAAACAGTCGCGGTTCGATACCCACGCGGTTCTTGTGCCGCTCTGCGAGGCCCTTATCCTCCGCGAGTATCTCGCCATGTTCCCGGGGCGTAGAGCACGTCATGGTCAAATTCTTAATCTCCACGTTGCCCACAGGGGCGCCTTCAACGGAAATCACTTGATCCGTCTCGCCCTTAATAGGCAGTATGCCTTTTGCAGTTGGCAAAAAGGTCTCGTAGCAGATGTCTACGGCACCACCGCTGCCTTTCTCAAAGAACTGTACGGAAGTGCCATTCGCATTCCCAAGGAAGTGGGTGACGAGTTTCCGCATTAAGGCAAAAGTTGGCTTGTGAACATAAATCTCTTCGTTTACTTTTCGCTGTTCTGCGTTGGCTACCATTTCTTGAGTGTACTTCAATATCTCTTCATACACATATCTGCATTCATTTGAGGAAGGATCGACCTTCTCCACATAAAAATCAAAGGCTTCGATAGAACTTGATATAGTTAAAAGGTTAAAGCATCCAACCTCTGATCTTCCCAGATCAGAGCCCACTTTCGTTCTCATTTTTTCAACCATCGGAGCAATCATCTCCTGAAGCCCTAGGGCCAACAACAATAGTGAATAATAGCGAATTAATAAACAACAAGAATTCAGAACAACAGCTCAATACTACCTTTTTGCTGAAGAGCGAGTTCTCTTATTCCAGAGCTTAGTTCTGCGAGCTCTTCACCAGCAGCCAGTGGAAGAGCTAAAGAGAAAAGAAAAGAAAACAAACAGAGAAAAGTTACTTATTAGTACCTCCTTCAATAGAAGAAGTAATGATTGGTAACAAAGAATGAAATCGCTAACCTGGTTGGGGAGCAGGATCAGATGATGCGATATGATTCGTGATTGCCACGATTTCGGGTCCAGTAAGAACACCCGTAGTCAGCAACAAGTTCCAGCCCATCTGATTATTCAGGAGAGGAATTTGGTAGCCTGCATCACGGATTTTGGACTTGATGGCTTCAATTTCTTCACTACTCATGATTTCACTTCAAAGGGCTGTCACAGCGAGAAGCGAATTGAATTGGAGCGGTGGGACAGTGAACCGACACCAAACTCGTGAAAGTGGAGTTTTAAAAAAATTGTTGCAACAAAAGCTGATACGTGATCAACAAAGTCGCAAAAACACAGTCGCAAACTGATCCCCGCCGTTAGGGTTAGGGTTAGGGTTAGGGTTAGGGTTAGGGTTAGGGTTAGGGTTAGGGTTAGGGTTAGGGTTAGGGTTAGG
>VKHL01000116.1:0-16456 GCA_015146655.1 Ochromonas danica
TGAAGTTGATCTCGCTGGGCAGGCCGCTGCTGGCTATCCACAACTGCAACAGAGCGTGTCTGAAGTCTTCCACGTTGTGCTTAGTCCGGTAGCAGTGCTGCATGACGACGAGCGAGTAGTCCAGCAGGTGTAACGTGCTCTGCTGGATGTACCGCCTGGCCTCTGCGCGAACAGCAGCGTGAAGACTCGACAAGCCCGCCTTCTTAGCACCGCGATTGATCAACTCAAACTCCACAGGGTGATATTGCTCTAGCATCCCTCTTCTCTCTCTTCTCTCTCTCTTCTGTCTCTCAGAGTCTCTCTCTGAATGTCTCTCTGACTCTCTCTGTTCTGTTCACTTGTTGTCATCTGTTGGCTTTCAGTTCGAATTCAAATCGCTGATAAACTAGACTTTTCAAACTCCACTTTTATGACTTTTGTCTCGTCTTCTCACGATTGTCATCCATCACCTTCGACTGCATGAGATCATCAAAGTGGAAGCGCTCTTCGTCTGCTCCCATGACACTGAACTCTTCTCTCTCTGCCTTGCTATCAACTGCTTCGTGAAGATTGCGCAGCGCAGCTAATAGAAGTTCTATTAAAGCTAATCTCACAGCAGTCTTGAGGTAATCCCCTGGAAAGAAGTCAAGAGTATCTTTCAGTTTTTCTTCAGCATTTTCAGTTTTCTTCTCTGAGAGGGTGACTGGCTCTCCTAGCGAAGGGATTGACGATTCATCACGTGGCTGGCTAGGTATGGAGGAGGAAGTGGTCAACGTGGCCTCAATCGTGCTGCAGGACTGCTTGCTGTCTATCAAGCGAGTGGAGAGTGTTCTACGCGGTCAAGCAAAGCTCACTCCTGCAGACCTCGCGGCATGGACTCAGCACTGCTATGAGTTCTATCACCGCGTCTCCTCGAAGAACGCTCTTCTGCAATACGACGACTCCCCATCAGCTGAGAAGACGCAGCATTTGGAGGCTGCAGTTAAACTCTACAATAAAGTGCGTAACTTGCAATCTCCTGGCCTGCAGGAGATCAAAACAGTTCTCAAGGGATGCTGTGCTTGGGTCTTCTCCATCTTTGGAGATAAGAATGCGAAAGTCTTGTCTATCTTGGTGAAGACTCTGAGCAAATGTGGCAGTGACTTCGTCACTCTGTTCAATCAGAACGACCTCGCCAAAGGCTGCTTTGCTGCTGTCATTGGCTTGTGGACTGGTGGCTGCGATGCCAATATCTTCAAAGATTTGCCGCCTCTGGAAGTGCAGATACTGAAAGAATGCGTCTTCAACAGCTTGGTGCATCGTGCGGAGGAGTTGGTAGGCTTACCAGAGGGGCAAGGCAGTGAGCTGAGGCGAGTCATGTCCCTCACCATCGACCTCGTGCAAAGCCTTTCCGCTCGATCTAAGCTATTCTGTGTGCAGAGTATGATCAGCTTTGCGAAGAGAATTGCCAGCACTGTGGCTGACAAGGACATCTCTGTGAAGCTGTTGCAACAAGCATTGAATATCCTCGAGAGTCCCACTCTTCTCAATGCTTCGGATGGAAACCATGATAACCATGATAATACACAGCAAGATGCACATATGAAGAAAGAGATTGTGGATGGTAAAGTGAGGATATTCCTGTATTTAGCCTTTATTCATGCAGAGTCAAAGTAAGTTCCTTTTTCAGAGGCAAGCCCCGTGAGATTTCGCTAATTGCCAATACCTTCATCATCCTCTTGCAGCAATATTCCTCAAGCAACAAGCTGCGTTCAGTCCATTGAAGCTCTTGAAAGTCAAGGATTGGACAAGCCGCTCGGTCACACTGTGTTGTATGCTAAACTCGTTGTGGCCATCCGTGAGGGAGATATCCAGCGCTGCCAAACCCTCTTTCGAGCTCTCTTGCAACACGATGCAGTTGTTTTTGATACAGCCATTGCAGCAGCGAAGAAAATAGCTGAGTTGATTGTCGAGAACGGAGCTGAGAACCAACAAGGCAACTTCTCGGAAATTTACAAACTTCTCGCATTGAAGTTTCCAAAGTAAACCTTTTGCTATTAGGAAACCTTGGTATTTATCTAATTTCACGGTTGTTACATGGAACAGTGAGCCGCAATTCACGAAGATTCGTCTCAACCATCTTCAAACTGCTTTGGCCGCGGAAAAATCGGATGAAGGTAAGCTGTACTGGGAGGAACACTTCTTTCTCTGACTGGGTTTGCACTATTAGGGAATGGAGCAGAGAAATCCAACGAATTGGTTAGCCGCATCGTTTCTGATCACGTGAATGGCGTGCGAAAGCTGGAAGCGAGTGTCTTCGAGCATCTCCGATCTTTGATCATCGATGAGCTCCTATGGCAACGCGACCGTCAAATGTGGAGGAGGGTTAGCCTATGGGTGGATTTGATCCTTCAACTTCTTGAAGGTGTTCCCGGCCAAATTGAAACTGTACATTTGATGAGGCTTCTAAAAGTTGAAGCTGCATTGCAACTCCATGATTACGCCCAGGCGCTCAATGTTGCCAAGAAAGCCCTTGTTGGAGATAAGAGCATTCAAACTGCAGTGACATACTTTCGTTGCTTGTTGCACTATGAAGACATACCAAAGAAAGCCGTCGTCGGGCATTTTTTACAACAAATCTACCATGATAACGATCGAGAGAGTTCATCTCAAGCTGAGGACTATCTTCGCATTTTGAGAGATTGTGCCTGTGAGGCTGATTGCTGTGATATTTTAACATTTCTGCAGCGCCACGAGATCGTTCAGACTCTGTTGGTGGCGTGGATCGAGTATTACAAGGAGAAAGAGATGTGGAAAATTGACGAGGAGGAAAGTCTGAGTACAGTAAACAGAGAGAACATCGAGGATGTTGAACAGAAACCCCGGCTATTCGATATAGTGAGCTCGTTCATTTACTATGCCCAAAATGCTGCTGACAGTGGCGGCGAGATTAGTTCCTCTTCTATAGCCCCATCTGCATTGAAAGACAAGATCGGCGACGTAACACATGTAGTTGAATTGGGGTCTTTGCTTCATAAAGAAGATGAAGACTCATTGAGAAAAGCTATGAACTTCATGCTTCCTAATCTTTCTGTTCAGTTGCTTAATGTCATGAACTTGCTTCTCTCTATTGTGGAAGCTGCAAAAAGTCGGTCTGAAATAGCACTTCAAGCATTGGGCAGTGCTGATAGCTTATTGCATATTGCTGGATTTAATGCTATCGTGGGAATGATCCATCTTTCTGCTTTTCCATCCATTTTTGCTGATATCTTTGATGCAGATAACCAGTCCGTTGAAAAGGCATTGGCTACTCTCCAGGCTGGTTCATTCTTCTACGAAATAGCTGCCTCTTTATACAGTTATTTACATGTCATTCCCGGAACAGCTTTTGAAGACGTCCCTCGGCATCAGATGAAGTGTCTGCTTCTGTCGGCAGGAGGCTATTTAGATTCCTTTCGTTTATTGGAGGTGCTCCACGAACGCGATCGCGATCAACCGAGTTGCACTAATTCTGAACGTTCTCATATATCCGCCAAGATGAAGGAATATTTAGAAAACTCCAGAAAACTCACCAATAATCTTCAATGCGTTGCTGAACAGCTGGGAGATTACTTGGATGAAGAAGACCAGTCGCTGGTGGGAAGATGCTATGTGCTTCAGATGGCATCCTACTGTTTTAGTGGCAGTGGCGAAAGCTGCGAAGAGTTCATAGAGAACACCAGAAACTCTATCATGCGACTTCCTTTGGACTGCTTGAGTCAATGCATCGACCTTGCAGCTAATTCTCAGGTTTGCTCTTTGAATGCCCTGAGAACTCTCATCGGCTACGTTTTGCAAGCTTGCATGGCAAAGCCACAAGTACCATATCGAATGGTTGGCTCTCTTTATCGGAAGCTGATTGAATTGGCACCTTCAAAGCGCTACGCATTTGAGAAACTACAGGAGGTCGAATCAGTGCTGAAGACCCTCCCCACTGATGGCGAAGTAATCGATCAAGAAGATATTGACCAAATCTTCTCGTTGGCTTATAATTATGGCATAACATTGCTGGATTTGGATCAGCCGGTGTTGGCCGAGCAGTTCTTATTGAGAACTATGAGCATTATTCAATTCACTTCTACTAATATGCAAGTATGGCAGCCTAAGCTGCGCCAAGCGTATGATATTATCTTGCAAACCAAGTCGGGACCGTCGATATTTGCCTCGGATTCTGATGTTCTTGAAGAGGGACAATGTGGTCGTAAGCGACCTGCAGATGAGCCTTCGTCCCCAACAACAGGAAGAGTTGGCCAGCTATCTCTCGAGGCGTTCAAAAGCCCGTAATCACACAATCAGAGATGTGCAATAACTAAAAGTTGCATGACTTCAACGACGTTATTTACATGTGGAGCACTAGAGATTTGCGACAAATTAATTGCCTTGAAATAAGATCGACTGAGTTTTGAAATCAACGAGCCCAACCATCTCCTAACACTCCATCACCATTCATATTTACAACAACAGAGAGAAACCACTGCCTGTAATATAAACCATCTGCTGTCTATTGACTCATCGCTTCTTGTAGAGACAAGATTTGACCTCCATGTCCCACTCGAAAGAGGGATTGGCTTCGTCATTCTTGGCGGCCTCGACATCGAAGAACATGACGTTTTCCAGCAGCTGCGCCTCCTGCTTCACGGTGAAGCCAGCGCCCTTCAAGAATCGAATGAACCTCTTGATCCCTTTGTTGTCCTGGAAGCGACTTCTCACCTCGATGATCTTGACCAGCCCGCCCACCTTGAGAATCCGCCGCGCCTCTTTGATGAAGTCCACGAGGTTGGTGCCCATGAGGGAGAGACAGAAGACGACGATGTCAACCGAGCCGTCGGCCAAGGGAACATGGGCCATGTCACAAGCCGTCACTCGATCATTGGCAGCGACGAGATCGAAGGAATGCACTCGATTGGAGAGAGAAGCCGACAGCCTGGCCTCACCGCAGCCCATGTCAGCCACCACGGCGGATTTGTGTTTCGTGTTAACCCACTCGATGATGAGGTCCAGAGGGTTGAGAGGCCAGACCGCAGCCTGCTCGCGGTAGCCGGTGTGGTAGAGGTGGAACTTCTCGGGGTGCTGCTGGAAGTCTGCGAAGGAGGTGTGGCCGGGGTTGCTGTAGAGGTCCTCGTTGATCGATCGGAAGCGCGCCCCTTCCAGCTTGCGAGCGAACTGCTGCTGCAGGGCTGAGAGCTTGCTAGTGCCTCCACCACCACTATTAGTGCTAGTGCTATGGCTAGTGTTGGTAGTAGTGCTGGAGGAAGTGGAAGGCGCAGGAATTGGTCGAGGCCTGCCGGGCAGCTGCGACTGCTTCTTCATGACCTGCTGGCTCTTACTGTGGGGGGCAGAGGCACCGCCTGATTTCGACTTAGCCTTGCCATCATGCTTGCTTCCTTTAGCATGAGATGCAGAGGAGGTCTGCGGCTTCTTCTTCTCTGACTTGACCATGCTGACTGACCCTCTCACTCTTCCATTCCTTTCCAAGACAAAGACAAGAAACAGTTTTTACAGAAGAACACCTGTTTTTCTTCCAAGCATCAAGAAACAGTTTTCCTGAAGAACACGTGTGTCTCCCACGCATATAATAATAGCACCTGTTTTGGATTGGTTTGGTTGCTGTTCTGTGGGAAGAGTTAAGTTGGTCTAGGATGGAGAAAGATGGCCGGCTAGCGTTGGTCACAGTGGGTACGACAGAGTTTGATGATCTCATCCATCACATAGACAATGAAGACTTCCTTCGTCTCTTGTTGCAGATGGGTCTCAATCGTTTAGTCGTGCAGCGGGGCAGAGGCCAGCGCTCGCCTGAAACCCTCTTGAAGGCTAGCACTACCTTGGGAGTGCAAGTAGAAGTCATACGCTTCCATGAGAATCTCTCTACAGTGATCGCACAGGCAGCGCTGGTCATTGGCCATGCGGGCGCGGGGACGATCTTGGACGCCGTGGCAGGACACAGTCCCATTATCATAGTCGTCAACGACAGCCTGCAGGGGAATCACCAGTTAGAACTGGCCTCTGTGGTAGCCCAGAAGGGGGTGGGGAAGGTCACGTCCCCCTCCCGCCTGCTCGCCACGCTAAGCGAAGCCTACGCTGAGGACATGCTGCGCCAGGCAGGGCAGGCCTCCTTCCCCATCCTCGAGAGCGACCGATTCGTCGCCGTGCTAGATGAGATCTTCAACTTCGCCTAGCTGCTGCTGTTAGCACTCTGACTCTGTATATAAGAGACCTGTTAATGTGTTAAATATCGCTTAATAAACAATCACACGGGGAAGAAGTTCAGGGAAGACCGTTCAGCACTCCACTCTTGCAGTTGTTCGTGGAGGTATTTGTAGAGGCAATGATCACTTTGACCATCTCTGCTCTGCATAGCTATGGTAAGGGTTTTGATCGCCTTAAGTTAAAGAAACAGTTTATAATTGAGAAACGCGTTCTTTCGTCCGTTGCCTTCTAACCCTTGTGAAAGGTATCGCTTGAAGGTACACAGTTATGATCTATGGAGAGCGAGGAGAAGGCCAAGACTGTGCTGCGAATCGCTCTACGGAGGTCTGCCTTGTCTCTCTTTGTGGAGTACGAGGACCGTGAGGGCCGGCAGCATTGCAAGCGGATCCACCTCAAGCGCTCCTTCTGTGCGGTCAGTCAGTCAGTCCCTCGCCACACACACTCCCCCCTCCCCCTCCCCGCCTGACTGACTGTGACGGTCTCCTGCTTGTCTCTTAGTCAGCTGACCAGCTCACCAACGAGCTAATCCTCTGCTTCCCGCATCACCTCTCAGGAGACCTCGTGCCTCGCCAGCAGGTCAGCAGCCAGCCAGAGCCTTCGCCTTCTACTCCCTTCTACTTTGTCACTTGACCTACACGACATGCTTGTGAGCAGCTATTGAAAGTGGTCAGGCCTCTGTTCGCAGCCAAGGGCATCGACCGCGAGCCAGAGCCCCTCGTCGACGACTCCCCCCATGGCATGCAAGCGCTGCAAAGCCTCGACCTCAACAAAGTCTCCGACGAGGTCAACAAGAAGGCCAAGGAGATCATGTCTCAACACTTTGAAGCAGCGCGCCTCAAGCCTGGAGATGATGGCTTTGAATATGATGTTCGGCGTGACTTCCAGCCCACCGAAGCCTCTGATTGGGACGATTGACCGCCAAGTACTTACGCTACTGTAGATAGACTGGGATGGGACCATGTGTTCCTATTGTAAATGATAATGTACAAATCTAAAAAGGAAAAATGGGTTGGTTATGATTCACAAAGGTGGAACGAACACATGCACTGCGGGATATTCGTCAACCCCGCAGAATTAGGTGCGCCTTTCACTTTCTACTCTAACACAGTGCTTAGTTCACGCTGTCCATGTGGCGGATGAGGTCGAGAACACGGTTGGAGTAACCGCACTCGTTATCATACCAAGAAACAAGCTTGACGAAGTTGTCAGTGAGGGCAATACCAGCGTTGGCATCGAAAGTGGAGGAGTGGGTATCGGAGACGAAGTCGGAGGAGACAACAGAGTCCTCGGTGTATCCGAGGATGCCCTTGAGCTCACCATTGGAAGCAGCCTTGACAGCCTCCTTGATGTCGGCGTACTTGGCACCCTTCTCAAGAGTGACGGTCAAGTCAACGACGGAGACGTTGGCAGTGGGGACACGGAAAGCCATGCCAGTGAGCTTGCCATGGAGGGAAGGAATGACCTTGCCAACGGCCTTAGCAGCACCAGTGGAAGAAGGGATGATGTTGATACCAACAGCACCACGGCCACCGCGCCAATCCTTCAGGGAAGGACCATCGACAGTGGGCTGGGTAGCAGTGGTGGCATGGACGGTGGTCATCAGACCCTCCTTGATTCCGAAGTTATCATTGATAACCTTGGCAAGAGGAGCCAAACAGTTGGTGGTGCAGGAAGCGTTGGAGACGATCTTGATGTCCTTCTTGTACTCATTGTGGTTCACACCCACAACGAACATAGGAGTCTTGTCCTTGGAAGGAGCGGACATGACGATCTTCTTGGCACCGCCAACGAAGTGCTTGGCAGCACCTTCCTCGGTGAGGAACTTGCCGGTGGACTCGACAACGTAGTCAGCACCAGCATCACCCCACTTGATCTTGGTAGGGTCAAGCTCGTTGGAGACGGAGATGACCTTTCCATCAACAATGAGCTTGCCGTTCTCCACAACAACAGTACCAGGGTATCTGCCATGAACGGAGTCATACTGTCAAACAGAAGGCCACGTCAGCAACACGTCAGAGAAAGTGAATGACAGGATGGAGGAGAACTCACGTAGAACATGTACTTCATGTAGTCCACAGGGATGAAGGGATCGTTGATGGCGACGATTTGCACATCAGGCTTGGTGCGGGCAGCACGCAACACAAGACGACCGATGCGGCCAAAACCGTTAATACCGACCTTGATAGGAGCCCTGAGAAACCAGACGAAATGAGTAAGAAAGTCGATTTAATCAAGTAGGAGCGAGTAAGCAGGTCAGAGGGAGTGAGACAGCCACATAGAACACAGAGTTGCACTTCAGATCAAACAAGATAAGCAAAAACAATATCTTTTCATTAAACCGCTCAATCCAATTCCAAATCTGCAAATGTTGGCAGAGAAGAGACAAGGAAAGACAGTGGCAATGGCAGGGCAGAGTGGACTCACATTGTAGAGAATGTGTGAGGAGAAGTGAAGAGGAAATCGAAGCGAAGCGAGGCGCAGGATCGATTGTGGAAGAACGACAAGCAGAAGGCGAAGAGGCGAAGTGAACCACCACACAGTCGCTGCCTGTGCTGCTGTCACAGTGGCGGTCAGTGGTGGGGCTCTGCCTGCGTGGTGCTTCCTGTGGTGAAAGTGCGTCACATCCCCAAGAGCCACAAACGCAACGTCAGCGGCGACAAATGACTTCCGAGCGATCAAACGCCCTCAAGCAGTCTGTTTGTCTGTGTGTTTGTCTGTTTGTCTGTGTGTTTGTCTGTCTGTCTGTGTGTTTGTCTGTCTGCCTGTGTGCTCGTGCTGTGCCAGGGGAGAGCCAGAGGAGAGAATCAATCCCAACCTCAACCCAACCAAGTGCAATTCCAACAAGATTCCCACAAGCTGCTCTGGTACTGTGTTGTACTGCTCCTCCACCCCGTGTGAAATATTCTCAAACAGCCTTTCTGTCTCTGTGGGATGACCAATCGAGTGCTGTTCCTATCTTCTTGTGTTGAAAGAAGTGATGTTGATATATGACAAGGAAAGCGGAACCCACCCAAAGAGTCAATCTAAAGCCTTCAGAAATCGAAGGATATGGCGGTGAGGAATTTGCTTGGAAGCATTCTTTCCCTCTCCCCCCACCCTGCGAGGACTGCTTCTTCCTCTCGGTCGAAGCAAGATGGTCAAGACTTATCAACGGATCTCCATCGACAAAGGAATGGCGAATGAATGTTACTAGTTGCGCTGGTATCACAGTTCTTTTATTGCAATTCAAGCTGATAGCCTTGGTCTGCTCCCTGACCCTAACTGATCTCATATGACTCAGTTTTCGCCATTGGGCTGCTGTGCACTACACTAGCTCTGGTGTATAACTATCAACAATCATTCTATAAGTGTATGCAAGAACGTTTTTGGTTTCTTTTTGCTTAACTTGTTAGTTTTGTAGTGTCAAGAAGCAGAGATTCAATAGTTACTTAGTAACTTAACAAACCTTCATAATAAGATGCCAAATTCTCCACAGCTTTGGGTTTTGCAAAGTATTCCAATTAAGGAAGTAAGCAACCATATCTCATTATTCACATCTGTGGGATTCTTGAAAAGCACAGTCAGTTAATTCTTGGTCTCCTCATCTCATTCTTGGTCAGACAAAGGAGAGAGAGGATTAAAACAACAACGTCACTATAATTATGTTGCGAGGGCCTTCTCCTGTGCGGGAAACCGGAACGATGACAAGATAACGATAACGGCTGCTGCAACACTGCTGGCTGCTGTATGCACTGCACTGTACAGTGAGTGCTGTGGTCTCTGCTGTCCGCTGTGCTGCTGTTGTTGTCTCCTCTCTGCGGCACAACGACAAGCCAAGCATACCAAAGGCAAGACCAGTACAGGCAATAATCAATAGGCAATAGGCAATAGGCAATAGGCAGTAGCTCTTCTAATAGCTATAGTTGACTGACTGACCAGCTCAACCGACACGACAATCACAGACAGCACGCGCTATTGATATCTGTTTATCAATAAATCCATCCGTCGATCTATCAGCCCATCCAACCGTCTGATTAATAGTCCCTTCCCTATCATCTCCCCGCTTTTTGCCTTCCAACTACTATTTTTCAGGCTCTATTAATCGAAGCAAGGGCAACTGGTTGATGAGTCTGGTGATATAGAATTACCTCCAGCCAACCTCAGCGTATCCAGCTGATCTGATCTCATCCTTCCTAGTGATATTAATTCTTGATAAATGCGCGTCAGTCGAGGTGGATCGAGGAGTGGCTCGCGGGTAAGTCTCTTGCCTCTTCCAAGCATAAAGACCTAATGGTTAATAATTTCTTTTTGTCATTTATTCGTCAGCCGCTAAAACAAGTTACCGCCGCCTCGTCTCCTTCTCCCGCACTTCCGAATCGGACGATGAAATTGCCCTCCATAAACCAAATGCCTTCTGCGTTAGGTAAGGCAGTCCACCCTCTTTCTCCTGCCATCTTTCTTAATCTAAAGAAATGCAATGGACTCGCCATTCTGTTCGTTCTTTCTGTAGAGGATTCGCCAAGGGTCAGCGCTCCTCGGCCTCTCAACGTCTCTGTGGGGGTCTGTTCCATGCAAGGAAGAAGACCCTACCAAGAGGATGAGTATGCCATCCATCCATTCCTGACACAAGCCAGCAATAACATGCCCGAGACTCATTTCTTCGGCCTCTTCGATGGCCATGCTGGAGGAAGATGTTCCAAACATGTCGCGTCAAATCTGGCGGAAGCACTTATTGAGGATGAAGCCTATGTCCACAACCTGCCTCAAGCGATCAAGCGCACCTTCCACACTGTCAATGAACAATTCCTCAAGATTGCCGAGAAGATGAAGTTGCACGACGGGTCGACAGGACTTGTGGCTCTAATCCGCGATAACAAACTTCTTGTGGCCAATTCTGGCGATTGTCGCGCCTTAGTTGTCAGTGGAAACAAAACAGTGCAGATGTCCACTGACCACAAACCAACCAATCCTGACGAGCAAAAGAGAATTGGCAGTCTTGGCGGCTCTGTTGTTTACTGCATGGGTGTTGCAAGAGTTAACCGAATCTTGGCTGTTTCCAGGGCCTTTGGCAATCGGACTATTCGCTCAGTTATCCGTCCCGATGCAGAGCTTATGCAGAGAGATATTGCCGATGCTGATGATTTCCTCGTGATGGCCTCTGACGGCTTGTGGGATGTCTTGAAGAACAAAGACGTTGGCGATATTTGTTCCTCGCCCTATTTGAATCGTAAACCACAGGCCATTGCTGAGGAGTTGGTTCAGACTGCTCTGGCTCGAGGTTCGATGGATAATGTCACTTGCATTGTTGTCTCTTTAACGGAGTTCCACGGTCGGACAAGTGCGGACCAGTACGAAATGGGAAGATTGTTCAGCTCTACAGACCCAACTGCCCGCTTAAGTGATGGAATCGCTCAAGGCGGCAGCAGTAACAACAGCACCATGGATGATGACTCGGGAGAACTCAGTGGTCAAACATTTCCCTACTTCACTGCAGGCCGCGGAAAGAAAACAAACATTTTGCAGGAGGCGCATTCTCGTCAACGCAGTCTTGGCAGTGCCGAGTTAAACGAATACTTTGAGAATGGAGCGCGAGGCAACAATGGGAGCAATGGGAGACAAGCAACAGCGTCTAAGGCGCCGTTGAACAAGACAACGTCTCCTTTCTTGCCCAACCCTTCGACAAAAGATCTGTCCTCGATTATGCCTGTAGGCATGATTGTGGACGATGATGGGACGATGATTGGTGGCGATTACAATTCCCTGGACAGACCGCTCACAGCATTAGAGCCGTTGCTCTCGGGTAACATGTCGAACCTTCCCCGAGTTGCTAGTCGCGGATCTAACTTGTCTGGAAACACTGCAGCTGGAACTGGTCGAAGTGTTTCTGAGGTTGTTGTGCAACAGAAGGCGTCCTTTCCGGCACATATACGGTCTTTGAGAAATCACGGCATTTCTGCATCATTTGGAGAAACAACTAGTAATTCAAGCTCATCCTCTCCTCAACATCCTTATCGTCTGAATCGACCGATGTCTCTTGGCCCCACAGCAGCCTCTCACTGGTCGGAGATGGCTAGCAAAGCGAATGAGGAGTCCTATGTCTTGGGACATCCTACTCCTGGTTCGAATGTGGGGTCAGGCTTAGCAGCATCTCTAACTCGCCATCGTATTGCCCTCTAGGCGCTGTTATAGATGAAAAGCTAGACTCGTCACGTACATCATGAGCTGTGTTTCTCAGAGAGAATCACTCGCTGCTCATTTGTTGTTGTAACCCAATGTTTGTTGGCAGTTAAAGTGTTATATTGCTGTTTGCATGTCCATTGTTTGTTGGGTTGTATGTTCTATTCAAACTTCACCTAAAAGTCGTTGGTTTGTGTTATACATTTGTTTGTGTGCTTTGATGCTCTTCGTTCACTGACTGCAAAATCATTTATCGTGATTACATTTCCTGCTTGAGGTGACTTGTTTGTAGCTACTCTGATCACTCTCATTCTCAACCTTTAGAATGAACAGTACGTATGTCATGACATTGAATGGTTTGTCTGTATGTTGGCACATCGCCGCGGTGTCGCGGTGTTTCATCTGGTATGTTCTTATTCTTCTCCCTATTGTGCCTCCCTTCTTCGTTGGGTTGCTCTTGTTGAGGGTCGAGTACCAGCGGAATTGTATCTGACGCTTTCTTCACCTCGTCATCGTTACTGACTCAGCAATCTTTATGCGTAACTCTGTTGAGTCTTGTGGGGTGTGAGTGAAGAAGCGCCAGTGGACAGACCAGACCATCTTGTCTTTGTGTGGTGTGCTTGTGGAGAAGATAGTTCATCACATAGAAGCCTTCGTTTAAATCTCGAGCTTTTCTGCCAAGGGATGTAAATAGCTCACAGTGATATATGTTAATGTATGCTAGTTTGTTGGTGGTAAGCGTAGTGAGTGTTTGTAAGTCGTAGTAAATTGTGCCATTCTGAAAGTGTTGCTACCGGTACTATTCAAAGCTGTGGCTGAGATGGTAAGTTAAAGGAATCTCACACGCATCACAACAATAGTTGACGTCAGCACCGCGGCAGAGTGGCAATGTGCTGCAAGGACTGCAGCATGTTGACTTGACAATTCAACAAAGTGCATCTCACTCTGCTTAGGACGGCCGCTCATTGTCTTCTTCGGATGAGGCGAGATTTGCTGATGGCTTGCTCTCTTTTGGTCTTGCTGGCTGCAGCTCTCTGCCCCTGTTCCCAGGCCTTCCCTCCGCCTCGCCTGCCTCTCAGAATAGCGAGCCAGTACAGCAAGGAGTTCGCTACAGAGAGCCCAAGCTGTCTATGGACTAAGAAGAAGCATGACGATCACCAGCCAGTCATGCCCACCAAGCCTGAAGTCCCTCGCAGCAAAGAGGAGGAAATGACTCGAGCGAAGCTGCTGCTGCTGGGCGTGGCCGCTCTCTACGGCACTGACTTCACCTGCGTTAAGGTGCTCGGCACTGTGCTTCACCCTGCCGTCGCTGCCACTTGTCGCTTCTCTATCGCCGCCGCGGTCTTCCTGCCGCAACTGCTGCGCACCTTCAAGAGCAATCGACCTCTCATGCTGGGCGGCGCGGAGGTCGGCCTCTATGCTGCCTTGGGCTACTTTGGACAGGCTTTGGCTCTGCTGACGTCTCACGCTTCCAATGTGGCCTTCCTCTGCAGTCTCTCCGTTGTGGTCGTGCCCATCCTCGAGGCGCTCTGGGGTGAGCGCAGGGGATGGAGTTATCTTGGCGCAGCCATCGTCCCGGCCTCCATCGCAGTGGCTGGCGTGGCCTGCCTTGAGTTGGGAGGAGACAACCTGCCTCGAGCTGGCGACCTCTGGGCTTGTCTGCAGCCCATCTTCTTCGGCCTCTCCTATTGGAGGATTGAGAAACACATGAAGAAATGCAATGGTTCCGATGAAGCTCAAGCCTTTACAGCCATATTGATGATCGTTGTAGCGTTGTGTTCTTTCATATGGATGATGGCAGGCTTCGTCTTGCCAATCTCTCGCTATGGCGATGAGATCTTCTGGACTTCCATCACCTCTCAAATCACAGCCTTGTTCAATGACTGGCGAGTCCCTGCAGCGTTGGCATGGACAGGCATTGTCACCACCGCTCTGACCTCTTTTGGAGAGAACATAGCGATGAAGAAGCTGGATGCAGCAGAATCCACTGTGATCTACTCCACGGAGCCTTTATGGGGCACAGCGTTTGCAGCAGTGACGCTTCATGAGACAATAGGGTGGAACACAGGCATCGGAGCAGTGCTGGTCCTCGCTGCTTGCTTGTGGTCTATCATAGGACCAAGTTCAGCGAGTATCGTCTCTTTCCTGGCTGTAGCAAACCTCGAAGGCATTGACTTCTCAGAGCTGGTGGACAACATTCTCATGAACATCGCGAAGCTCATGAACTTTGTCCCAGAACTGCTTCAATGATAGTCTAGGTCTAGCACTTGATAGTTGGAATTCATTCTATTCTATTGTATGTATTGTTACTGTAAGCATTGTACTATTGTATTATTATGATATACTACGTAGTATGTAGTGAGAGATTATGAGGAATGCTCAGCAGAGGAATGCTTGGCGGCGTTTTTCGCTCTTCCGTGAAGAAACAGACAAAGCGCAAACCATCCGCCGCGACTGACTTTGTCAGCTGATCGACCATTCTTCACTGTTGTGGAGCGATGCAGAGACAATCTACAAAGGCGAGGCGAGGGAGATTAGATGGTCAAGAAGGAAGCAATGCAGTGGTAGGCCTTACAGGTCGTCCTCTAGGGGAAGGCGAAGAGGATCGCAATGCCTGGACTCGAACAGCAATTGCCCTCCTCCTCCTTCGCTGCCCTCGCCACCTTCGCCTTCTTGCCCTCCCCTCTCTTCACTGTCTTCCTTGATTTCCGCACACAAGTGGAAGGTACAGGTTATTCGAATGCCGGAGTCCAAGTGTTTCTTGTCGTCTCGGCAATCAAGTCGCAAGCTTTGCTTCGCCCCTGGCGGGTAGTAAACCAACAAAGTGCATCCTCTCATCGGCTCCAGCAGAGACATTTCAGGGAAGCCACACTTCACTGACAGACAAGAGACACAGTAAAGCACGTGTTTCACGTGTGACATGTTAAGAGGGAAGGTTCTTCTCACAGTTTAGCTCGAAGGGCAGCGCGTGCAGAAGTCGCACGGCCTCGCACAGCGCGGGATAACGAGCACTGAATCCCTCCTCGCCGCTCTCAATCCAGCTGATCTTCGACGGGGTCAGACCTTCCGTTGACGTTCTTGCCGCAGAGGAGGAGGAGGAGGAGGAGGACACTGTCTGCTGGCCTGGCACCATCACCTCGCCCTTGTCGTCGATGTCAGACATCTTCTCATCGCGCAGGAAGCGGTTGAGATCTGATCGAATCACATCCGCCCACTCCTTCCCCACGAACTCTCTTTGTATGCCGTAGCCAAAGGACAGCAGAGAGTCGATGACGTCATCGTCGATCTGGTCTTCCTGCGCCTGTGGGGCTTCCGCCGCGGCGATTTCAGTGACGGCCTGCGCCACGACTTGACTGACGTGGCGATTGAGCTGCCGCACGCCTTCGATGATCGCTCTGGCTAGCGCTTCTTGAGCGATCTGAGGGAGGAGGACGCGCTCAGTCATGGGGTCCATGACGTCTCCCAGCTTGGCTCCCTTGGCCTTGATGTTCTCCAACACGGTGCACGCACTCTTGGCGATGGCGGGGAGGTCGAGCGTCAGCTCCTCCCAGAGCAAGACCTCGTGCAGGTTCTGAGGGAGAGTCTTCAAGACCTCTGCAGGCGTGCCTGGGAAGAGGACCTGCCGCATAGTGCCGGGCTGGGCGAGGGACTGGAACACTCCCTGCAGGTGGTGCTCTCTCGCGATCTCATTCACTGCACTGACTGAGCGCTTCATGCGGTCCATAGACTGTCGCAAGGAGACCAGCATGTTGTACTGGGCATGATCAAAGGAAGCCATTTCTCTCTTTCGTTCTATTGTTTCGTTGTTGGTATTGTTGGTATCTATTGTTGTGTTGCGGGGGAAATGACTGACAGCTGCTGGGATTCTGGGATTCTGGATCTCTGTTGCGGTAACGTTTGCAACATTACGAACCATTATTGTACACATTGTACACGAACCTAAATTACCTATGAGACGATAACTCACTATAAAGGAGAGTTAGCTTCCCGGTTTCAGGCGTGTTTGATCGAATCTCTTCTCTCTCCTTTCAACAGGTGGAACTCAACGGGGGTGGCCACTGTACGACATAATAACAAGTACAAGTACAAGTACAAG
>VKHL01000116.1:16487-74858 GCA_015146655.1 Ochromonas danica
ACAAGTACAAGTACAAGTACAAGTACAAGTACAAGTACTGTATCAACAGCACTGAGACAAACAAACTTCTGTTTAACGACAAGTTAATTAATTTACTGATATCAAGCAGTTTATAGGGCATGTTATAGTGATGTAGAGCAGTAGACAGCAGCACATCTGACGGGTTAACACACAGCAGGGATACAAAATAAAATCAAAATAGCATATCGGAAACAATGCACTAATACAGTGTTATTGGGGAGTGAGCTTCAAGAGCACCGAGCCATGAGAAGGGACCAGGAAGGTCAAGCTTTGCTCTTGAGAGAGAGGTTCCATCACATTCTTCTGCTTCCAGAGGTCGCGGGCCTTGAACTTCTTGAGGCCATCGGCAGCGAAGGACCCCAGCTTGTCCAGAGTCAGCTCCATCTTCTTCGGCGCTGGGCCTTTATTGACCAGAAGAACCACCAAAGCATTATCACTCAAGGGACCTGTCCAGACCTCTTGCTCCAGCCCGGGGAAAGCGTCTTCATCGATGGTGAGGCACTGTCGCTGGTAGAGATTGAGCAACGAGGAGCCGCGAGGACGAGCCCAGCTCTGATTCTCACGAACATTCACTTGCTTCTGACATCTCGAGGTTTGAATGCGCTTGCCTTGCGTGATGGGAAGGAATTCAAAGGACTCAACCTCCAAGCAGAGGCCAGAGCTCTGCGAGACAATTGACCCGCCCTGGAACATTTCCACAGACCATTTCGTGGCTTGATCGCAAGGAACTGCCGAGACAGATCTCACTCCATCCGCAAATTTGAAATGATCTCCCAGGTAAGCAACCTTCGACGAGAGCAGAGCATCATGTTCATGCAGACAAAGGTTGGCGGCAGGGTTCTGAATGAATCCCTCGCTGGTGATCTCCCACTCTTGACGGGAAGGAGAGTCTTCGTACGCACCAAGCTGTCCGCTAGCACATTGGGTTGCAATAAGACGACTTCCATAATCTGTGTTCTTGGGCAAGTATTCCTGGCTGACGTCACTCCAGGTGAGGCGAGCTTGTCTGCCAAGAAGGTCTTGATTCACTGCGATCACCTCCTTGTTGCTCAGGATGGAGAAGATGGCAGAGTCAGCAGACAACGTGCGAATATCATTGCCAATAATAAGAGGAGCCTTCAGCACGGCCCATAAGGAGAAGTGAGTCAAGTACTCGTCCTGAGAGCATCCGCCATTGCCGATCTCCAACATGTCCGGGTCATTCCACCCCACGCCTGGGCCAGAATACCTCCACAAAGAGGCGCCAATCTCAGCGCGAGACTTAATAGAAGACCATTTATCACGAATGTCGCCACTAATTCTCCACGACTGCGCGCCAATCCTCGAAGCCCAAGCCGCGACATTCTCTCGCCCCCACTCACAGAGAGAGTAGAAGATCTCTCGATCCACGCCTTCCAGCGCATTCGCCATAGCAGAATAACGTGATTGAGGCACACCATGGTCTTGGTAGCAGTTGTCGTATTTGAGGTAGTCCACCCCCCAATCCGCGTAGGCCTGGGCGTCCACCGCCTCGACCCCCAGACTCGCCGGATAGCCTTGACAGGTGCGAAAGCCCGCCGAGCTATAGATGCCAAACTTCAAGCCTTTCGAGTGGAGATATTCTCCAAGAGCCTGCAGGCCAGAAGGGAAGCGCTCTGCGTCAGCCTGCACTCGGCCGCTGGAATCGCGACTCGCCGCCTGCCAGCAATCGTCAAGATTCACAAAGTCATAGCCCAAGGCAGACAACCCAGAAGAAACAAGCGCGTCAGCAGTCTCTTTAATGAGAGTCTCGGAGATATTGCAAGCGAACTTGTTCCAGCTGTTCCAGCCCTACAGAATAACAATGACAACAATAACAACAATAAATAGGAATGAGAAGGAAAAATCCTGCGCAGCTCTTGAAAGAGAGGATCTTACCATTTGAGGGGTGCTGGTAACTCCTGTTCCATGCAGTCGATGGAGACAGACCAGGAAGCAAAGCAAAGCGAACTTCAAGGATCTCATGGCAAAGGAAATGTTTTCACCCCTGTTGTCACAGTGGGGGAAGAAGTGTGACTTTTCTTACCGTCTTCTACGAGTCTTAACTGGTCTTATGGCAGTTTGGAGAGGGTGGTGGTGGCGATTTTGCATGCCGTTCGACTTGGGCGTAACCCGTACCAACACAACAAGAAGAAGAAGAAGAAGACGCTGTGGGCTTCCATTGCCAAACGCTGACTTCTCATGTGGATAACGGACAGACAATGGGCAGTACTGCTAGCTCTCTTAGCCTCTGCATCGGCTTTCTCTTTTGCTCCGCCCGCTGCGACTCGGTTTGCATCTTCCACCCCACAAAGTGCAATCTTGAACAGAGGGCACAGATTTGAGAAGACATTGCACGCAGGCTTGTCAATGGCTTTTCAAGACTCAGCCCAGCCTGTGCAAAGCGCGGAGCAGATCAACAACAGCAAGAAGGAAAGCATTCCCGCGGGGTTTACAGGAAATAGCGACACTGACAGCGCAGGCATTGGTAGTCTAGTTGCAGGTTTCCATGGCCTTGATCCAGTGTGGGTAGCTCGTATCATTCTGATCACTGTCTCAGCCTTCTATGGAACGAACTTCGGCTGCGTCAAAATCCTCGGCAGCGCATTGCATCCCGCCGTGGCGGCAGCCTTCCGATTCAGCATTGCTTCTCTCGTCTTCCTGCCTTACTTAATCAAGGCCGCACAGAGAAACCGAGCGGTTGTGCTGGGTGGCGTCGAGGTGGGCGTTTACTGTGCGATTGGCTACATTGGGCAGGCGATCTCTCTGCTGTCATCTCGAGCCTCCAATGTGGCCTTCATTTGCAGCTTGGCGGTTGTTGTTGTGCCCATTTTGGAGTCATTGTTTGGAGAGAAGAAAGGGACGGGCTACTTGAAAACGGCGATCTTTCCTGCCTTGATGGCTGCGGCTGGCGTGGGCTGCTTGGAGTTAGGAGGAACAAGTCCGCCTGCTCTCGGCGACCTCTGGGCTTTCTTGCAACCTCTCTTCTTCGGTCTCGGCTTCTGGCGTATTGAGCGGCATATGAAGGTGTGTACCGAACCTGGAGATGCCCAGGCATTCACTGGCGCCATGATGGGCGTGGTGGCCATCTTCTCTTACCTCTGGGCTATCCAGGGATTTGTTATACCAGTCTCTCGCTATGGCGATGAGATCTTCTGGACTTCCATCACCTCTCAAATCACAGCCTTGTTCAATGACTGGCGAGTCCCTGCAGCGTTGGCATGGACAGGCATTGTCACCACCGCTCTGACCTCTTTTGGAGAGAACATAGCGATGAAGAAGCTGGATGCAGCAGAATCCACTGTGATCTACTCCACGGAGCCTTTATGGGGCACAGCGTTTGCAGCAGTGACGCTTCATGAGACAATAGGGTGGAACACAGGCATCGGAGCAGTGCTGGTCCTCGCTGCTTGTATTTGGAGCAGTCTGGGTGCGCGCATCTCATCTTCTCTTTCCACGTCGACCTTGCTCGCCTTCGAGGGTTATGAGGAGATTCTCGAGAACATAAGTGTGAATATAATGAAGATTCTGGAAGGTGTTCCCATTGATTAGGAATAGGTTTAAGGAACGACCAGATGGACGACCTCTGCCAATTGATTGCCAATAGTTTATACAATATTATACAATATCTAATGGCAAGCAACCCTTGAGGTCTACTACTACTATATGGTCTTAAATAACTGTGTTGAGCTGTCATTGTGTAAATAAATCTGAGTAATAGTTAGCAACCCCATTTTATCATTTTATTCACACCACTAGTTATATTGGATATACTATCGATAGTATATGGTGTATACAGTACAGTACGCTGCAATCTCTGTCTGTGGTGTATCAGGACGTTATCTACGACACCAGCGCTGAGGTCAGATTCGGCGCGAAGGCGGAGCTGCTCGCTTTGGCTTGATCTATCTTTGTCCTTTCTCAGGCAACGATTAACGTGGCGGAGATGGACGCTGCGGTGCAACTGGACAAAGTTATGTGTTCTCAGTTGGTCTTCTGGGAGCTGGCACTGACGATGGCGTCCACATTGAAGTACGACACCCTTCACGCGCATCTACTGAATGGAGGAAGATAAGGAAGCTATTCAGTACCAGAGATTAGAGACTAGAAGAGACCAACAGCTTCGCAGCAGAGCCTCTCGTTGACGAACAACACAGTGAATCGAATGATGACAATCAGATTCGAATCAAATAGATCACATTTTAAGTCTAATCAGAGGTCATCGAAGTGTTTGTTTTCAAGATGAGCAAGTCTTCCAGAACTTGTTGACAATGGGATCGGGTACATCACAACCAGCCATGTCATACCATGCCTCTTAATCACGCTTTTTGGATCTTTGATACTCTATTTCTTGCTTCTCAAGGAGGTCGTCTAGCCCATCAGCTGCCCAAAAGAAATACCACACAAATCCAAGGGGAAAGGTCGCTGCGTGCCAAAGTGCATGCGCATCGAGAACCTTCCATATAGGCGGGAAGTCAAAAACCTCCAATAATGCTGCGGAGAGAAACCACAGCTGGACTAAGATGGACCACCTCGCAGCGGAATGCCCCGCAGCTTTGCGACTGGTCCACTGCAAGACGATGTATGCCACCCACCCCACAGTCGCCAGAAAGACCAGGATGAAGCATGTCTGCATGTGCATTGTAAAGCTGATTTCATCCTGCAGCATTGCAGGGATGCGCTGAGAGAGGAAGACTGCCAGGAGGGCGAGAAGGCCCAGCGCGGCTGCGGGGCGGAAGCGTTGCCTGGGCCTCCACAGCAGCCTCTCCACTTTCGCACAGACCAGAAGCAGCCCGTAACAAAGGAGCAAGAGGGCGGAAATCAGATCGTAGGAGGTCGAGAGAGCTATCTTCTTGGCGTGGTAGCAGGTGGAGGCCAGCCAGGCATTCACCGAGGCGACCGCATAGCCCACCACCCAGCCACGCATGGGGTAGCGATGCCGTGCGAGGAAGAGAACCTCCACAAGGTAGAGCAAGTGAGGGAAGAGGTTGAGCAGGGAGAAGAAGGAGGAGGCGGGCTCTTCCAGGCCGAAGTATCGCCTGCAGGGCCAGTGGCCGAAGTACTTGAGAGGACGGAAGCCCACCAGCTCGCGATAGTTCGTGATCTTCTGCATGCAGTCATACTCGCACCTCTCCGCACAACTCCATTCGATCCATCCCAGGTCGAAAGGCATGGGGTCAAGACTACTACTACTACTATCACCACCACCAACACTGCTGCTGCTGCTCGGCGGCGAGTTTTGGCAATGCTGCCGCTCACAGAGAAAGGTGCAGCTGGCATAGTTCTGGTCGAGATCTCCTGCACTACATTCCACTCGAATGAACAAGAGGAAGCATAAGATAAGCACTAGGCCTCCCCTGATATGACACAACCGATGCTGCATTTGGTTTCCTTTTGACCCGGACCTCGTGTTATTATTATTTTAGCTGCTGCGTGGGGGTGAATCCCGCGCAAATAATAAGTTTTTCGATTTGGTTTCGTTGTTTGTAACGATCAATTATCAAACGAAATATACAAAATTGGACAATAGATAGCATTGGCGATGAGCACTGCAAGATGAAATCAAACTCGTTAAATAAATCTCAATCTAAATCTGAGCGCATGGTATTGGATGTGGACGGAAAGCCCAAGAACTCGCGCTTCCGCACGAACATGTTCGAGGAAGAAGTCGTCCTCACGGAGAAGCAGAAGCTGCGCAAGGAGATGCTGGAGCACAAGGCGCGGGTCAAGGAAGAGATCAAGCGCATGACTCACTTCGACCTCTTCGCCCTCTTTGACGAGGACGACAGCGGGCTCATCTCCTTCGAGGAGTTCCGGAAGATGTTACCCTTCCTCGATGTCCACATCAGCGACGCCAAGGCTTTTCGGTATTTTCGACTTTGTGATACTGATGGATCGGGAGAGATCGACGTGGAGGAGTTCCAAGTGGCGCTCTTTATCTGTGACCCGGTGAGTGAGAAGAAGCTGCCGACTGTGTTCTTGTTGTGTGCTGGACGTGCACTTTGTGTTGTGTGCTGGACGTGCACTTTGTGTTGTGTGCTTGATACGTGTATTTGATGTGTGTATACTTAGTGTGCTCACAGTGTGCTTTGCCTTTTGTCTCCAGACCAATGGTAACCCCGTGGGGTTCCGCCCCTCGAAGCTTCTCACCCCTCTGGATGCCTTTGAGCTATTCGACGAGGACCAGTCGGGCTTCCTGGAGGAGGACGAGTACCGCTATGGCATGGACTACCTCCGCATAGAGGCCTCTGACCAAGTGCTAGAGACGCTCTTCTTGAAGTACGACTTCAACAATCGAGGGCTGATCGACTACGAAGAGTTCCGCGACATCTTCATCGAAGTGTGCGACGTGAGGAAGGAACTGGAGGATCGCGGCATTGACGCGCCTGCGCTTGCTCGCAAATCTACGCTACGGAAGATGCTGAGAGAAGCATTGCTGGAGGAAGAAGATCGCGAGAGAAGAGCCTTGGCCGAGGCCAAACGGTTCAAGCAGTGGATGATGAATGTTCGCAGCAGCAAGAAGCTCTTGCAGAAGGCGGAGTTCCGCGCCTACCAAGAGCTCCGCAATGCCCTGGACAGCGCTGGACATGTCTACGTCATTGGCACGGGAGCTTACGGTCAATATGACCAACCGACGATCAACAACATGAACACGAAGAAGTTCCAGTTCGAGTTCTTTGATCGCGTGGTGGAGTTGTGGAAAGACCGCGTGCAACCGCAGCAGCTGGTCGATCGCCTCAAAATGCAACGAAAGCAAGAAGAACAAGAAGCCAAGCGCGATGCAGAACGAAATCTCTATACAGTCAGTGGGTTGGAGGCGTTGAACGAGTCGAAGAGGATCATCATCGACCCCTTCATGGAGGCGCAGGAGAGCAACTTTCTGGGTCTGAAGGTCTGCATTAACACTGCTGCATTGTGGGGAAGGCGCATTCATCAGGTGGCAGTTAGTGAGAATGTGATCTTCGCCTTAGCAGACACGGGGGAAATCTATTCTTGGGGCGGCAACTCCTATTGGTGGCACGAGATCCAGGCAGACAGCATCTACCAGACCAAATGGCGTGGAGACACCACTGCGCGTTCTCAGCTGTTGCTCGGTACGACTGGAAAGCAACTTCCACCAGACGCTTCTCTGGATCAAGACGCAGACGCCCTCTCCCCTGAAGACAAGAAGGCGGAAATGGTGAAAGTGGTGGCCAAGTATTACAATGTTTGGGAGCCGCCTTCTAATCCTGCGCAGCGCATGATCTACCTCGACAGAGAGATTCTGCCTAGACTTGAATATGATTCGATCAAGTTCGCGCTCACTTGTCGAGGGAAGATCGTGGCCGAGTCCACGAAGATGCAACTGGTGGAGATGCTCTACGAAGACATCCAGCTGGAGAAGAGACTGCTTGGAGAGCGAGCACACAAGGCGATCAAAGAGATTGAATTGCAAATAGCAGGCCTGTTGAAGAGAAAGAAGAAGAAGATGGCGGACAGGTTCTTGAAGCGCATCGAGGAGATGTGGATGCCTCTGCGGGAAGTGCAGGCAGAGAAAGAGGCGCACAACATCGCCAAAGCAGTCGCGAGTCAGCATGAAGTGCAAGTTAAAGCAGAGGAGAACTACCAAGAGTGGCGACATCGCATTCAAGACAAGCGAGAGGGCATGAATGCGCAGTACACTCCTCGGGGCAACAGTCTGGCCATCACCATCCACGGCGCCACTCCTCGAGGCAATGCTCTCTCCACTCCGCGAGGTTATGAAGCAGGTATTCATCTTGCTGCGGGGTCTGCACATGTCTGCCTCATTCATAAGAGTGGCCAGCTCTACTCCTGGGGAGTTGGCGTCTCGGGCAGGCTGGGCCACGATCTCGGAAACAGAGGAGATCCTCAGGCTGATGCAACACAGCCAACACTCGTCCAGTCATTGCGGGATAAGCCTATCTTGAGAGTATCTTGTGGCTACTCGCATACAGGAGCGATCGCCGCGGGAGGAGAGGTCTACATGTGGGGCTCCGCGGCCACGGGCAAATGCGGACTTGGAGAAGTCGTCCAGAGCGAGGAATGCTATTGCACCATTCCCACGAAGATATTGATTGGACCTGAAGACCGCAGGGTGCGCAAAATCAGTTGTGGCGCGGCTCATTCTGCAGTGATAACGGAGATGGGCCAGCTGTTCGTCTTCGGCTGCGGAGATGGAGGCCGTCTGGGATTGGGACCTAATCGCTTTGCGACTTGCTTCAAACCCACCTTGGTTGAGAGCCTCCTTCACGAGAAGCTGCTCTCCGTCTCTTGTGGTAACAGCACTACCTTGGTGTGCACAGAGATCACGCGCACGTGGATTGGCGACATGGACGACAAGTATCGGCGCTTGACTGGTGGGCGTCTGTATGTTGCCGGCACTTCCAGCGTCTTGGGGCGTCAATGTGATAGCTTTACCTTGATCAGGATACAAGGGAATGAGTCATCAGACAGTCCAGCAAGTGATGACGGCGGGGACGGCGGGTCAGAGGAAGTGATTATCAAGCATGTCTCTGCGGGACACAATCACTCGGCAGTTATCTCAGCGGATGGAGAGCTGTTTTGTTGGGGACACAATCGCAATGGTTGCTGTGGGCAGCCCACCAGTCAGCATTTTATTGACGTCCCCACTCCTGTGCGCTTTCTCTACACCCGCCCCGCTAACATTGCTTTGGGCAAGAAAGCCTCCCAGAGCTCGACATACAATCGCCGAGAAGCGAAATACGCTGTGAACGGAGAGAAAGATGGCAATGGACTATCGAAGGCGACTTCCACTCATCAACAAGCACAACCCTGGCTGGAGATTGACTTGGGCAGGATAGCGATGATCGATAAGATTGTGTTGTGGAATCGCACTGACGTGCCAGCTGATCGAAACATGCCTCCCGATCTCTACACCTCTCGCCTCTTCCCTTGCTGGGTCATGATTGGCAGAGACCCTTTCCCCAAGGCTGCTAACATCATCTCCTTGAAAGAGTCGCTTCGCATTGCGGTTTGCAAGGCCAAGTTCACGGAAGACAAGCGAGTTTCGACTTGGCGCTGTCCTGGCAATGCGCAAGGGCGGTATATTCGCATTCAACTCGAACGGTACAACACTCTGAGCTTAGCGCAGGTGGAGGTCTTTGGCTATTGGGGATATTCTCGCGGCGTTGGCCGTTGCTCCATGGCGGTGGCGGGCAGAGATGTCACCGTGGCCATCGTGCGAGCCTGCACCGACCCGAGAGACGTGGAGATGGCTTATCAACGAGCAGTGTATGCAGATTCTCAGAATGCGGACATTCTCCGTCAATACGAGACCTTCGTCTTGGAATACGACAAGTTTGGCCGAGGAGAAGTGCTGGAGGGGAAGTGCAGCATCTGCAGAGGTGTGGACAAATGCGAAGCGTGCATCTTGTACGAGACCTTCCACAAGGAGATTCGCTGCATGCCTCCAGTGGTGGGCGGGAGGAGAAGGCGTCTCAAGAGCATCTCCGACTTCCTCATCAACTCCAACAAACCAGAGCTGCAGTCCATGATTCTGCCTCGCGCGGAAAGACCCGAGAAATGGAAAGTTTGGCACCTTTGGAGGGACTGGAAAGTGAGAAACCTCTTCCACACACCAAAACTGCGTCCTTTCATTTCCCCAGAAGAGGCACTCGCGACGGATCCACACGAGGTGATGACAACCTTGCAGTACATGAGGAAGTCCTCCACCACTACCGCAGACGACCAGAAGGTCAAAGATGATGTCGAGGTGATCGAGAAGAACAGCCTGGACGACGAGTCAGTGACCACAGGTGAGCAGGAGCAGGAGGAGGAGAACTCCGCGCTGCTTCCTCAAGAAGAATCAATCCAGCTGACCACAGATGGCGAGGTGGATGGCCATTCCTACGAGGCCGCTTCCTCCATCGGCACCGTCGAGAAGCATCAACAGCCTTATCGCCATGGCTATCAGCCTAACAAGCCCATCAAAGTGGGCGACAAGCTGCCAACAGGTCATATCGTCAAGCCTGCCTATCCCAAGAGCATTGTCCAGCAGATCGAAGAGCACAAGTCTCGCGTGGATCAACGCAAAGGATCGAAAAGCGGCGCCTCGTTGTCTCTGTCTGACAGTCGCTCTTCTCTGCCGCCCATCGCTCCAGCGCGTAAATAGACTTTCCCTCCCCTAGTGTTATTGTAAATAATGTGTACTACTATTACCACTATTACTAGTACTAGACTAGTACTAGACTAGTATGCGATAGGAGGACATGCTACTAGCGACTGACTAGCCTATACACTATGAAACAACAGTACCCGCATTAGACATGGCATGGACTATCAGGTTAGACTATTTACATGAGGTATGGCAAGATGGACTATGAGGTTTCGTCTTGCTGGGTGAAGCCAACGGTCACGGCGGGGGCAGAGGAGGCGATCGGCAGAGAGAAGGAGACCTTGTCGCGGCTGTCTGGCAAGAGGGACGGCACAGACCACGAGGACTCCGCCGCCGCCGCCGCCTTCTTGGCCTGGACCGCCTCAGCTTCCTCTTCCTGCCCATCGGCTGCTGCTGCTGCGATCATCTCCAAGTCGCCGTAGGCCTCGGCGGCGGGTTGATAGCTGTGCGCCCGCTGGACCAATGCGGCCTTGGGATAGCGCAGAAGCACTGCGGAAGGGTCCGCAAAGTCAGTGAGGCTGCGCTTGTTGATGGCAGTGCGCACGTCGTTGAGCACCTGGTCGCGATGGTCCAGCCCGGCGAGGCGGCCGTCGCTCAGGCGCTGCGCGAGGGTGACGTCCTTGGCCTGGATGTCATGCTGTCTGCCTGCATGCACGGCGTAGTCCTGGGCGTCACAGAGAAGCTCAGCGGCCAAGCCTGCCATCAGTCAGTCAGTCAGTCAGTCAGTCAGTCAGTCAGTGTATCAGAGGGTATCAGAGGGTATCACAGAGAGACTCACGGCGTGCGAAGTCATTCAGGGCTGCAGGAACATTCGCTTCAAAGTCTTCAATCCCCATGGAATGAAGGATTTGTATCATTGCCTGCTCGTCAGAGGAAAACTTCTTCGCCATCGCACAGACTTCTTCCACTTTCCCTCTGCACTTGTCATCTATTATTGTCTTGCGTGTGCTAAAATCTAGATGGCCAGACTTCCTTCCAGATCTCCAAAAGAGGGAAGTGTGGGATTGATGAGTGAGTGGGTCATGGAGGCTGCTGCCAACCCTTTGCTGTCACTAACTCCCACCTCTCGCTTCTCTGTCTACTCTGTGAAGACACTGAAGGAGGCGGCACTGGATGTGTTGTGCTGTGAGGACGTCTTCGAGAAGGCCAGGCGCACGCACTTATTCGCCGACGCCTGGCAGCGAAATGCGCTGCAACTTGTCGCGCTCCCTGAGCAAGACGGACATCTCGCCTGCCCCGCCAAACCAGGCCGACCTGTCTTCCTTGCACCTTCCGAAACTGTCCCGCCTGGCTGGACGCGGTCCACGAAGGCGATGATGAAGCACAACACTATGGAGTTCACGCTGCACAACATCGCCAACGCCGAGTCCTACGCGGTGGACCTCTTCTGGGACATCACTGTGCGCTTCCTGGATACTGGATATCTCATGCCTCGCGAGTTCTTCGATGACATGGTCTTCATCGCGCGGCAGGAGGCCGACCACTTCCTCTCCTGGCAGCAAAGGCTGGCGGACGGCTGGGGCGTGCCCTTTGGCAGCTTCCCTTCCAATGACACCTTGTGGACCTATGCCATGGACACCTCATCCAGCCTGCTCGAGCGCATCGCCGTCATTACTCTAACGCACGAGGCCAAAGGGCTGGACTCCTACCTCAAGCTACACGAGAAGCTCACGAAGCTTGGCGACCACACCAGCTTGGCCATCTTGGAAAACAACATCCAGGATGAGATTGGCCACGTGGCCAGCGGCGTGAAGTGGTTCTCTCGCCTGTGTCGCGAGGCTGGCCTGCAGGAGCGCGAAGAGTTTCGGCGCATCTACCGCAAGCATTTCAAGGGACCACTGCGGCCACCCTTCAACAAGGCTTTCCGAGACCAGGCTGGATTGACGGAGGATTGGTACTGCGACCTCGTGGAGGGCGTCTACGACGGGTCACAATGAGAAGTCAACTGACCACCCGATAGATACGATAGAGCACTAGGATTAGAGAGATTAGCAGAAGGTTGATATAGCTGCTATAGATTAGCTGTAAAGGAAGTGGTGACAACGACTGGTCTACAGCCTGTGCCTCACGTTGACGAGAAGGTCTCGAGCGGGCGGGAAGACTCCCAGCCCAGCTCTGCTTGCCAAGACCCCGGGCGATGGCAGATCTGGTTCAACGAGTGAGAGATCGAGATGTCCGAGGATGTAGGCAAGGAGACATTTGAGCTCGTTGCGGGCGAATCGCCTCCCCGGGCAGTGCGAGAGGCCCGCCCCGAAGGCCAGAAAGACGGAGGAGCTGGGAACCTCCCTGCCCGCCTTGAATAAGGGAACCTTGCCTTGCGCGGCTTGTACTCGATCCTGCAGAGAGTAGTCTTGGGAGGTGGAGGGATTGACTTCAGGCAGCAGCCAGCGCTCTGGACGAAAGCTCTTGGCCTGCGGGTAGATCTCTTCATCTCTATGCAGCACTGGAGGGCAGAGAGCGATCCGATCTCCCTTGCGAAAATGATATGTTTTACCAGAGTCCAATGTGATGGCACAGGCTCGATTACACGCTCTCATGATGAGAGAGCCTGAGGACAGGCGCAGCGCCTCGGTGATGCAGGCGTCGAGGTAGACCATCTGACTCAGCTCTTCATACGACAGATTCACATCATTTAAGAAGCGCTCTTTAATGTCTGGAATCACACGGTCTATCTCCTCCATCACCTTTCGCCGTGACTCAGGGTGAGTGAGGAGGTAGTAGACCAGCCAGAAGGTGCCGGGCATTGTGTTGCCAACTGATGCCCACAGAATGGCCAGCTGCACTCTGGACGCATCGCCCTTTATCAGCTTCCCTTCCTTCTCGAGAGAAGAGAAGTACTCCCAGCGCTTTTCCATGAGCTCGGAGATGTTCTGCGTGTAAGTGGAGCAGGCGCGCGCTAATGTCTCTCTATGCCTCTCGAAGTCTGCGAAACAGAAGGACGGTACGCCAGCCAGAAGCAGGGGGAGAGGATTATCGAATGAATTGAAGGCATCGAAGAGAGTGGGGTCTTGGCTTGCCTCCTCGTTGAGCACAGCAGCGAGTGAAGCGCGGAAGATAAATCTGCCCATGCAGTCGCAGAGGCTGTGCACGCCATCGCGCAGCCCGCGCAAACCATTGCGCAACTCTTGTTGCATCCTCTCAGTGAGTGGCTTGAGGCTCTTATCGCTTTGAATTAACCGCCCACACTGTGTGAGGGAGGAGGGAGGTGGTGATGGAGGGGTGCGAGCAAAAGGCTCACCTGAGGAGGTACTGCACGTACCACTTCCTCATGAGGTCCTCATCGAAGCCGTGGTGATCCGTAGTGTGCTTACTCACGCCAAAGAAGTTGTTGAGCACTTGGTGGTGGAAGACCTCCTGGCTGTAGTCTGCCGTCATCTTGAAAACCACTGGCGCGGAGAAGGCGTCCATCACGAAAAACATGCGCTGGCCTGCCACCACAACGCCCACGACCTCCTCGCCACTCTCACTCAATTCGAGCATCCACTCCACGGGACGTTCACCCAGTTCTCGGGCATAACCAAGCAATGGCAGCCAGGACCAGCGCATGGGAGCCTCGCCAGGCAGAGAGACATGCAAGTAAAGATGATAACCTACCACTGCCGCCCCGCCGATGCACACAAGGACGACAGCACCGAGCAGAGCAGGTGACAAGCTGGATAGACAGTCCAAGACCATGGCTAGGAGAATGGTTTCAATTGTGTTGAAATGCTCTCATAAACAAGTATTATTGCGAGGGAATGCTCACTAGAGGAGCTCAGCGCTGTGTCAACTTTAAGTTAACTTCTCCACTTCCACTTCCACTTCCACTTCATCAATTGAAGTGGCTTCAATAAATCAGCGCAACGACAAATGGCGTTACTCTTTAAGTTAAAGTTTCCTATTCATAAGTACATCTGGGTTAGTTGAAAGATGTTTGGGTGTTATCAGATGGAAAGCAGACGTGATCCTGAGAATCATTTCAGTTTCCATCACACTCCGCTGCATTTGAACTCAGTCTTATTCATTTCTTTATTTTATTTGCTAGTCAGAATGTTGTTTGGCTCGAACATATGATGGATGAGTGGTTTGTGCTGTTGCCGTTGTTGTTGCAGTGGGCTGGTGTGTGCGTGGATTTGTGAGGGTTGCGCGGTAAGGGAGGTTTAACTTCACAGCGGAACAGCGAAAACTCAACGCCGCTGCAACGAAACAGTGCGCCAAACAAAACAAAACTTGTCCTTCCCACCATTGACGAGAAGTTGCTTCTTCTGGGGCCGTTGTATTGATTGTTCTGCGTAATTGGGTCATCTGCAGCTCTGGACTAGCTATGGGTGTTTGCCATTCAGATGTTGACGAGCAGTTGTTGAATAAGTTCCAGCCATTATTCGACGCCTTGCAGTTGCGTCGGTCGGAAGTGCGTCGACTCTACCGTCTCTTTGCCAAAGTCGACGTTGATCATAGCGGAAGTATCAGTTTGAGAGAGCTTATGAACCACCTCGAGATGGGAGCAACTGTGTTTCGAGATCGCGTTTTCTCTATTTTCGACGAGGACTCCTCTGGTCAGATCGATTTCCGAGAGTTTGTCTTGTCTCTGTGGAACTACTGCACATTGAGCAAAGCGACACTTGATCTCTTTGCATTCGATCTCTATGACACGGACAACAACGGAGAACTGTCTTCTGACGAGGTCAAGGAGATGTTACACGACCTCTACGGCAATGAGGTGGCTACCCATCCTGCCGCGAAAGTGTGAGCGTATTCCTTGTCGAAAATCTCCTTATCTCACGGACCTATTATGTTTTAGAGTGGCGATGGAGTTGAGGCAGTTGGAATTGAAAGTACTTGATATCGCGAAGTTTCAGGCTTTTGCCTACAATCATCCCTCTCTGCTCTTCCCGGCTTTCCAGTTGCAACATGCTCTGCGTCAGGTCAGATCACCTAAGGGTGTAGATAGTTGAGCTCCTTTATTGCGGTCTGGCTAACTTTCGAGGTCTGCCCGTTGATTCTTCATAGAAAATTCTTGGAGTGCGTTTCTGGGAACGTGCCTCGGAGCGTCGTATTCGCTTGACTGACGGTCGCTTCCTGCCCATTGAGCAATTCATGGAGCTGGTAAGATCTTGCCTTTTTGACGTTTTGGCTGAGCACCCTTGACGTTTTTCCTTGGTTTATCTATGCAGAATGTGAACAATTCGCTTTTCGCGGCTACTTTTGGTCAAATAAGCGCTCGACGCGTTGATGAAAATGCTCGCTTTGTACTGGCAAATACTGGCACTTTGGCCTACAGACGATCGAGCAGTATGGAGGAAAATCCTGGCAAAGAAGCTCCTTCTTCAAAGAGTGTTGGCACCTTGACTTCTCAAGTGCAGACTACGCCCTACGGCTCTCCGATCAAACCAGTTGTCGCACTCACTTCTGATCAGACACTTTCCTCCTCACCTAACAAAGACGTCATGTTTGGCGTCAAGAGAAGCAGTCAGAAGGAAAACAAAGAAGAGAAAAACCGCCAGGCCCTTGACAGGGTCTTCCAAAACTTGATGAAGGACCAGACGAATGTGCCGCTGCACGCTACCTCGTCAGACTCAGCAGGTCACGCAGATGGTAAACCACTCCCGACCAAGGGCTCTTTTGCTCTGGAGCACCGTCCCGTCCATCGAAATTCGATAAAGCCTCGTCCTCCTGATGTTGGAGCAGACTCCGATGTGGTGGATTTGAAGGAAAAGAAGAGACTCGAGCGTCTAAGAAGACATACAGTGGATAGTACTGCGAATCTAATCTCAAAAAAAGGCGAGGAGCTGCGCAAAGCACCCAGAAAAGATCTTCGACAGCAGTTTCAAAACGCGCTGGCTCGTAAAGCTGCAGAAACTGCTTTGGTGGTTGACCTGGCAGTTGACGATCGCTATGGCCGACGCCCAACTCTTCCTTGATGCCTTCTTGTTTTCTCTTGTACCGGTCCGTTGATGTGCTCTTTTATTTTATTTTGGCTTTTCCTGCGCATGCAGGCAACGAACAACCAAAACCTCATACTCCCAATTCAAATGGTCTGATTACCTTTTGTTTTCTGATGTTGTGGTTTTATGCTTATGAGCTGACTTGTGAACTGTTTGTCCAACTATTTTGACTCATCCGATCTTGAAGCAATATCAACTATCTTCCACTATAATGTATAACCATCAGCACTCCTCGTGGTATGCTTTATTCTGAGGGAAATAGCATTGCTACTTTGTAAACTCCTCAAGCACATTAATCATCTTCTGACTCCATTTTCATGCTAACAATATCATGTAAAAGTTTTACATATCAAACCAACAGCTGTGATATCGGATCTCCGGATCTCTCCCCTCTCCTCCCACTCACTCTCTCTCGGATGTTGCGCAGAGGGGGGAGGTGAAGTTAACGTATCGGGAAGTTAAACCCTCCGGGTGTGTGGTCTGGTGCTCTCTACGGCACCAGGCGGAGGACCTTCCCTTCCCATTGCTCTGCAAGTCATCGCCTCCCTGTGCCTGCCTTCTTTCAGTGAGCCATCATATCCATATCTTCTCCTCCTCCTTCTCGTAGTAATTGCGATCTGTCCTTCCCTATTTGCTCACAGGAATAGAAGCCCATTAAGATTTTTTTTGCTAGGTCATAGATAGAGAGTATCTTTATTTTTGAATCAACATGGCATCACCGAAGGGTAAGATCACTTCCCGCCAAATCGCCTCTATTTCCACCTTTCTACCTTGCTAACAAGTGGAATTTCGTATGGCGTAATTTCCCTCTCCCCAGGACCCACGAAATCTGGACAGGAGGATTTGAAGCAGGCGCGCAGACGCTTGTCGGTCATGTCTGACAATAAATTAGTGGAAGGATTTGATAATGTGAATCTGGATGCTGAAGAGGATGTTAGTGGTTTGCTTGTTTGCTCCTCGCCTGCCCTGTGTTCACCTCTGTCTGCCCTCTTCTAGGTGGTCGCCAACAACTCCAATGGATTCATCGTCAACTCTTATGGTGGCTATTCGAAGAAAGGATATGCTCCTTACAATCCTAAGAAGAAGAATCAGGATGCCTTGATCATGGCGGAGGATCCCAAGACTCGATCTTTGCTGTTCTGTGTCATGGATGGCCATGGCGAGGATGGCGACAAAGTCTCTCAGTCGATCAAGTCGAAGTTTGCCAACTATCTCTTCAAGCACAAAGACTTCGCTACTGATATTAAGGCGGCGTTGTCGGATGTCATAGCTCGTTGTGAGGCGGAAGTATTACGCGGTGAGGAAATTGTCTTCTTTGATTGGCGACGACCATTTCTCCTTGTCTGACAAGATGCTTTTGTTTCAATAGAGGCCTCCATAGAGACCGATTTCTCTGGCACAACATTTACCTGTGCCATTATCCGTGGAAACAAATGCACTTTATGCAATGTGGGTGATTCTAGAACCTCCCTAGGCTATCGTAATGCTTCTGGTGGAGTTTCAGCGGTGGCTTTGACTGTCGATCACAAGCCCGACCTTCCTGCTGAGAAAGCGCGTATTGAAGCCAAAGGTGGTCGTGTCTTTGCTGTTGAATATGATGATGGAGTGGATGGACCCGCTCGTGTTTGGTTGGGACATATGGATGTGCCTGGCTTGGCCATGTCTCGCTCTCTTGGCGATGCTGTTGCCCATACTGCAGGTGTGTCTTCTGAACCAGAATTTACGGAGTACGAGTTCAACCAAGGTCGCGAGGACCTCATTCTTGTCATGGCCAGTGATGGATTGTGGGAGTTTATGTCTGACCAAGAAGTCATGGAGATCGCATTCCAAACCACGGAACCTCGTTTTGCTGTCGATCGTCTGATATCGGAGAGTAATGAGAGATGGATGCGCGAAGAGCAGGTTATTGACGATACCACTGTCTGTGTGGCTTTCCTAGGCAACTTCCAAGCTGCCTCGACATCTAGTCCTGGAAAATAGAGAATGGGACCTGCACCCTAACGAAGACTGTGTGTTGTTTCTATATACATACCTTATACATAGTATACTGTTGTCTGACACACAGACCACTTGCAGCCGACCGCTCCTACTCACCTCTCTCTGCACTAGATTGTACAGTTTAATGTGGCCACCTCCCTCTTATTACTTCTTCTGTTTTGCCTCTTTTCCGTTGTTCAGAGCCTCTAGTTGATCATGATGATCAACTAAGCGCTGTGCATCCGGAGGGGTGAACAAGACGGTTGGTTGTTTAGCCAGCAATAGAACCAGAACGCCCACGAAACTGCTTTTGATGCTGTGAAAAACGCGTATCCTTTCAGTCTTGGTTGAGGTTCCCTTAGTCGCGGAATTGTTTGCTCCTGATCCCTCTCATTGCCTCTAACCACTTGCCAACAACTGCCAATGGCCACGGCATGTATCGCTGCCATCGACCAGGGCACTTCCTCCTCGCGTGTCCTTCTCGTCGCCTCCTCTGGCCGAGTCATTAGTTCCCATCAGCTCGAACACACACAGCACTACCCTACGCCAGGCCAGGTCGAACACGACCCTCTAGAGATATGGAAAAACGTTAAGATTTGTCTTTCTGAAGCGATTCGCAAGACTCCTATTGAAGTGGAGGTAGTGGCGATCGGCATCACCAATCAGCGCGAGACCACCATCGTCTGGGACAAGGAGACAGGCTGTCCTTACCACCACGCCATTGTCTGGAACGACACGCGCACTGCGAAAATATGTGAGCAGTTGGTTGACCGCTTTGGCAACAAGGATCACTTCCGTGGCAGGACAGGCCTGCCCATCGCCTCCTACTTCTCTGCCAGCAAGATCCTCTACTTGCTGGACAGCATCCCCGAGCTGCGCAAAGATGCCGAGGAAGGAAAGGCTCTCTTTGGTACGATGGACTCCTGGCTGCTTTGGAAGTTGACGAATGGTCAGGTACACGCCACGGATGTATCCAACGCTTCGCGCACCATGCTAATGAATCTGCAGACCCTCTCCTGGGATGAATCCATCTTGCAAGAGCTGAAGATCCCTCGTCTCATGCTTCCCAAAATCAGCCCTTCTGCTTATGCTTTTGGTCTGGTTGATGCTTCTCGAGATGCGCGTCTTGCTGATCACGATGTCGATCCTCTTCTGGTGGAGCGATTTTCAAATCTCCACGGAGTTCCTCTTAGTGGAGTCATAGGAGACCAGAATGCCGCTCTATTTGGGCAAGCTTGCTTCCACAAGGGTGATGCTAAAGTAACTTACGGCACCGGAGCTTTCTTATTGATGAACACTGGACAAGATCTGGTTCCCAGTAACCATGGCCTGCTCACAACTGTTGCTTACCAACTCTCAGCAATCAACGATCCTCGAAACTTTGATAACCATCCCGCTGACGCGGTGGAAGCTCGTTCTATGGCTGGAGAACCTGTATATGCGCTCGAAGGAAGTGTGGCCTATAGTGGTAGCGTCATCCAATGGCTTCGAGACAATCTTCAGATCATCAAGTCGGCCTCCGAGACCGAAGGCATTGCTAGCTCTGTTCCTGACAATGGAGGAGTTTACTTTGTTCCAGCTTTCTCTGGCTTGTATGCTCCTTATTGGCGAGAAGATGCACGTGGCATCATTACTGGATTGACTGCCTATCACACTCGTGCCCATCTTGTGCGTGCTGCTCTCGAGGCCTCAGCTTTCCAAACTATTGAGATCCTCAAAGCAATGCAGGCTGATGCGCCGGGACTAACCACAAAGCTGCTTCGTGTGGATGGAGGATTGACTGCAAACAGTCTAATTATGCAGTTTCAAAGCGATCTATTAGATGTTCCATTGCTCAAGCCGAAAGTTGCTGAGACAACTGCGATGGGCGCCGCGTTTATGGCTGGACTTGGCGTGGGCCTTTGGAAGAACTTGGATGAAGTCAGAGCTTGCTGGCATTTGGACCAAGAATGGAGACCAAAGATAAAGGAAGCCCAGCGTGCTCGTTTGGTCTACGGATGGCAGAAAGCACTGGCGCGATCGATGAATTGGCGAGATAATGCTCAATTTGATGCCCTTGGTGCTATGATTACTACCGATCCTCACTATATGGAAGATCCTTTTGTAGCCCGCGCTTTCTCTCATCGAACTCGCCCACTTGCGGCTGCTGGCGAGGAGACGAAGCCTAAACTTGGAAGCAAGATTGCGTCGAAGTCTCGAGGGGGTATTTTGCGCACGGCAGTGACTCTCTCTATGGGTGTCGTGCTGGGCTATGCTCTGCCTCAACTCTTCTAAGTTTGTTCATTTCTCTCAATTCATAATAGAATCTCTGATATGCGAACCGCTGTTGCCTTGATTCACCATTGCTATCGTTGCTTTACATGTAGTGCAGTATATGTACAACACATGCCCTGCTAAATTCACTCTTTGTGTACAGAAACGTGTGGAATGCGGAAAACGCGTTTCTCTCTCTTTGCTGCCTTGGGTTGCTCGGCTTGTTGCTGGCGTCGCGAAGAAAGAAACAGCGCAGCTAACTAGTCGCTATGAAGTCCCAAATTGCACACTTGCTCTTCCTTCTGGCCTTCGTGTCTTCAGTACATAGCTGGCTCTACACGGGCCCTACCATGAGGTGAGGGACTTCTTCCGAGGGCATTTTGCTCCCCCCAGACTTGCACTCGCTCAAAGCAAAATTTCACTGTGATCAGGTCGATCAGCAATCGAGTGGTGATGGCTCCTCCCAATCAGCCTCAACCTTCCCAGCCGGAGCCCAACCAGCCCCCGAAGCGCGACCCCACGCCCCTCAGCATCCCCACAGTGGGCACAGGCAAAGACCAGGTCTGCCCCCCCCCCTCATCCACCCCCCCCTCTTCTCACATATGATCCCCCTTTTCTCGAGTAGTACGATGTCATTTCTCGTCTGCTGAAGGACCGCATCCTGATGCTGGGCTCGGAGGTGAACGACGACGTGGCCAACGTGATGGTCTCTCAGATGCTCTACCTTGCCTCCGCTGATCCCGAGGCAGACATCACCATCTACATCAATAGCCCTGGAGGCTCTGTGCAGGCTGGTCTGGCGATTTTCGACACCATGCAGTACATCCCTTGTGATGTCCGCACTGTCTGCTATGGCATGGCCGCTTCCATGGGCGCTTTCCTCCTCGCTGCGGGCACCCAGGGCAAGCGCAAGTCCTTGCCCAACTCTCGTATCATGATTCATCAGCCTCTTGGTGGAGCGCAGGGTGAAGCGACGGAGCTGGAGATCACAGCGAAGCTCATGCTGCACACGAAGGAGGTGCTCAACACCTACCTCTCCGCCTTCACTGGCCAGCCAATGGACAAGCTGCGCAGAGACACTGATAGAGACTTCTACATGACTCCAGAGGAGGCTTTGGACTATGGTCTGATCGACGAAGTCATCCAGCACAAGCGAGTGCTGCCCCGGCCCTCCATCCCTTCCCTCAAGGTGCCTCCTCCTCTTAGCATCTACGACATCTCCCAAGTGGCCTCCCGAGAGACTGCCAAGGAGGCCAAGAAGCTTGGAATCTAAGCCACGTTAAAATAATCGACTTTGCCAACATTAGTCATTACAGGAACCATTGGCAAGCATTACTCAGACAACACCACATTAGATAACTAGAAGAGAGAGGACAGAGCGACCTTGCTATGTCTTCTTCACGAAGAGGCTCTCCAAGAAGTTCACCAACTTCGTCTGAGTGGGGATTGGTGCGTTGAACACTTCTCCACTCTGCGCCTTCTCAATGACGGCCGCGAGACGCGTGCCCTGGTCGATCGCGCGCTTAGCATCCAATTCCGAGGCGAGCAGGGATCCGCCGATCAAGAAAACCTTCTTCTTGGCCTCGATTAAGGGCTTTTCAAGAGTCCGCAAGGGCTCCTGGCCAGCACAGAGAATGACTGTGTCCACGGGCAGAGTGGTTCGCTGGCCAGCGCGTTCGATCACCAAGCCATCGTCGTTCACCTCAATGTACTTGCACCCTGAGATTTCCTCCACTTGGCGCTTTTTCAAAGTGGCTCGGTGAATCCAGCCTGTAGTCTTGCCCAAGGAGGTGCCCAGGCGGCCAGGCTTGCGCTGCAGAAGGTACACTTTGCGAGGTGGCGCGACCTTCTCTGATCTCTTCAGACCGCCAGCGCGCACTTCTTGGTCGATGCCCCAGTCGTTCAAAAACGCTTGCACAGCTTCTTTGTCAACCGTTGGCTTAGGTGCAGAGGCAGGAACGGGCTGTGTGCTGCCATGATGACTGTCACCGTGTGTGATATAGTCTGCCACGTCAAAGCCAATCCCTCCGGCGCCAATAACTGCCACGGATGAGCCCACAGGCGAATGGTTCTTGAGCAGATCGTAATAGGAGAAGACTTTGACTTTGTCTGTCTTCACAGGAAGGCCGACATGTCGAGGCACCACACCAGTAGCGAGAACCACGGCTCCATAGTCTGCAGATATCAAATGGTCCGCGTGCACTTCGCGGCCAAGCCGAACGTCAACCTTGTGCTCCGCGAGCATCCTCTCGAAGTAACGCAATGTCTCATGGAACTCTTCTTTACCAGGAATTTGCTTCGCAAGATTGAACTGGCCGCCGATGCGATCTTCCTTGTCGAAGAGAGTGACGCGATGGCCACGCTGAGCGGCTGTGAGGGCACAGGCTAGCCCTGCAGGCCCTGCACCAACAACCGCCACTGCCATTCGCTCTTCCACCTTGGCAGGACTAATCACCAGCTCATGTTCGTGGCCAGCACGAGGGTTCACGAGACAAGACGCTCTCTTCTTCACGAAGATGTGGTCGAGACAAGCCTGGTTGCAGCCGATGCAGGTGTTGATCTGCTCTGCGCGGCCCTGTGCGGCCTTGGCCACTAAGAACGGATCCGCCAATAGCGGTCTCGCCATGGAGACCATGTCAGCCGATCCACTCGCAATAATGTCCTCAGCGGTGTCTGGAGCATTGATGCGATTCGTGGTGCAGAGCGGCAGGTCGGGCAGCTGCTGTTTGAGTTTGCCTGTCACCCAGCTGAAGGCTCCGCGAGGCACCATAGTGGCGATAGTAGGCACACGAGCTTCATGCCACCCGATACCTGTGTTGATAATGGAAGCTCCAGCTGTCTTGATATCGTGTGCTAGTTCAACGATTTCTTCCCAAGACGAGCCGTCCTCCACGAGATCGAGCATCGACAAGCGGTAAATGATAATGAACCGTGGCCCAGTGGCCGCTCGAATGCGCTTCACAACTTCGATAGCGAGGCGCTTTCTGTTGGCATAGCTTCCTCCCCATTCATCAGTGCGGTGGTTCGTTCGCTTGACAAGGAACTGGTTGATGAGGTAGCCCTCAGAGCCCATCACCTCCACGCCGTCATACCCTGCGCTCTGTGCCAGTGCCGCACATTTGGCAAAGTCATCAATCGTTCGGTGAACTTCAGCGGAGGAGAGAGCCTTGGGCGTGAACCACCCGATGGGCGCCTTGAGTTCCGACGCGCTCACATTCCAGGGATGGTAAGCGTACCGCCCAGTGTGAAGAATCTGCAGGGCGATCTTGCCGCCATTCTCATGGACAGCCTGAGTAACCACTTTGTGGCACTTGGCTTCACTCTCCGTCGAGAGCTTTGATCCCAGGAAGTAGGCGCGGCCGGCATTGTTGGGCGAGATGCCCCCTGTGACGATGATGCCCACGCCTCCCTTAGCGCGCTCCGCATAGAAAGCGGCCATGTGATCGAGATCTCCATGTAGAAGCACCCCGCCGGACTCTTCCAGGCCGGTGTGCATGGATCCCATGAGCACGCGGTTCTTCAACGTCACGCCATCGTGCAACTGCAGAGGAGACAACAAATGAGGATAGCTGGCACTGCTACTGTTGACTTGAGTGGAAGAGGAACTTAGATGCTTCTTCGTGAAGACAGCACGCAGTCTTTTGGGCACTCGGGTCAGCATAGGAGACGGGATGGATTGAATTCTGCTCAACAACAATGTCAACACGTCCATCTCACAGAGAAGGTAGTATTACTGCGCGGGACCGCCGTGGTGGTCCTGGCGAGAGGTGGAGGGACAGGAAGAAGCGCGTTTCTCAGGCCAGGAGGCGTTCTTTCCCCCAATGAGCAGCAGCAGCGGGCCAGGCCGCCAACTGTTGCTTTTGCTCGTCTTGCCTCGCAATCATCGCGCGGCCATCGCCAGGAGTCCAACCCTTCTCTTTCCTCTGACATATGGTGCGAAACAAGGACCTTGCTAGCGCCATCGCGGCATTTGCCGCCCCCGTCGCGTTGACCTCGATTTATGTCAGCAGCGAAGTGTCGCGACCACTCGGCGCGCTGCTATTCTGTCTGACCTCTCTCACGGCGGTTCTTGCCGTCCTCATCCACTACTTCGAAACATACCTTAACAAGCAATTTCTGCGCATGCAGTTGCTGGCGGAGAAGTCCACGACCAGCCAGCAGGTGAGAGGCTTCTTCTGATATCTTGATGCGCGCTGTTTTTGACGCGATCGTCGCTGTTCGTGCTGCTAGGAGCTCTCCATCGAGCAGATGGATGACTGCCTCGCGCATTACGCCTCAGTGTCTGACAAGGCGGCTTGTCTTCTCGCACTGCGCCAACTCCGCGAGCGAATCGGCGAGGCCGAGGCTGACGAGCAGAACGCCGTGCTGGACCACCTCGTGGACCTCTTGCGACTCGCCAAGGACCCAGACGACAAGATCCTTGAGCCTGCCGTGGACACGGTGATCGACCTCGTGCAGCAGCTGCCGCTGAGCGTGGACCTCGTGGACCGCGCGGCGCTCGACATTTCCTCCACCCTCATAGCCGCTCTCTCCGCCGCCGCCGCCGCGGCCAAGACACGCTCTTTGCCTGCACGAGACCGCTATGGTCGTCTTTCGTGCAAACTGGTCGTGCTGCTCACTCTGTTAGCGCACAACTGCCCCGAAGCGCTGCAGGCGATGGAGCGGCCGATGGTCGCACAGCTTTTGCCTCTCTTGGCAGGCCGCAGACAAGAAGGACCTCCCGTCTCTTTGCGTCACCAGCTGCGTTTAGTTAGATGCTCGATATGTGCCCTGAAGGTAAGGCTCTTCTCTCTTTCCTCTGCTTGGCCTTCTCTCACCTTCTCTCTTGTCATGCTGTTGTCATGTCATGTTGCTGCTGCTGTCGTCAGGTCTTCTGCGTCAATCGCATCGCCTTTCTGGAGAGTTTTCTAGACTTAGAGGGGATTCATAGCCTCAAGCAAATCTTGGTGAGATTTGGCGTGGGCCGTTGGAGGAACGTGAACGTGAACATTGGCGCGGTTAGCATGAAGACGAGACGGCCAAGTCTCGGTCAGGTCGAGACCGGGAAGACGAGACGACCAAGTATCGGTCTGATGGGGGGCAGTCCAGTGCAAGTGGAGGGCGTGAAGACGAGAAGGCCAAGTCTCGGTCAGGTTGAGACCGGGAAGACGAGAAGGCCGAGCATCGGTCAGCCTGAGCCTGTGAAGGTGAAGGCGAGAAGAGCAAGCATCTGTCACGTTGGTGGAGTTGGAGGTGGCGGAGGAGGTCTAATGCTATTTGAGGATGACTCAGCGAAGAGCCGTGAAGCCGACGATAGGTTCAAAGTCGACCACTGTGATGAAGGCAAGCAAGGCGAGAAGCAGCTACGACTAGTTGAAGAAGAAGAGTGCGAAGACGGAGATGACGAGAGGAATGAAGAAGAGAAGCGGCAGGAGGAGCAGGAGGTGGTCTACGAGGCGTTGCTGTTGCTCTCCCTGGTCGTCGTGGCGCCGCAGCATGCGACCGATGACGATCTCACCGTCTTCTCTCGCGCGCGGCAGATGTGCCTCGACCAGGCCATGGCGGAGACGCTCTTGTTCATTGAGCGTCGCTGCCAGTTGGATCGCGGCAGTTTGTGCGTGGACATTCAGGAAGTCGTGCGGCGCGTGCTGGCCAGCCTCAGCCTCGCGCTGTACTGAACGAACAAACCCCTCGTAGTCGCTAGATCATCATCATCACCGTGTGTCGCTACACTTCGTCTCTGTCCTGTATATACGATATTCATTTATCACTTGCATGTCTAATCTCTTTGTTGGCAGTCCGCGCGATGCCTTGCTTGTGTTTGTGATAACAATAACATTATTTGTGTTGTGTGCTTGCTTGTTGTTGGTACTACTGCATGTGGAGGTGTTGGTCTGAGTAGATGGGTCTTGCTCTTTCTGTAATATTTATCTACCCGACTAGCTCTCTTATCACAACAAGTTATCAAACAAACAGCAAACAGAGCCTTGTCTCACTATTTTAACATCTCAAATGACAGCTTAGACTAATTAATGTTAGCACCACGAAGAAGAACAAACACCACGAAGAAGAGGGAAGGAAGCAGAAGTCGTCACTGACCGCTGCTTATGCTTATGCTTAGCTGTCCTGGCGCATCGCCATGGACTGCAGCGCGGATTGCGATTGCGATGACTGCAGCACGGATTGTGACGCGTGCAGCGCTCGAGCCATTTTCTTGGTTTTGTATTCCTCGATGACTTTCTTGCGTTGCTCCTCGATGGAGGCCAGGCGACGCTCTATCTTCGCCTTCTCTCCCAGAATCTTATTGCGCTTCTGCTTCATCTTGGCATTCTTCACTGCTTGGCTCTCGATGGTCTCGAGGTTGCGCTCCATCGTGCCGCTCTTCACTCCGAAGCCCGTGGACAGCGGAAGAGAGGAGGCGAGGGTGGTGGTCATGTAGGGGTCGCTCGTGTTGACTTGAGCGATGCCCAAACTCTGAGATGATCGTGCGCGAGTCATCAAGGCACTGCTGTAGGCTGAGGGCTCTCGAATGCGCGGCAGTGTGAGGCGCTCGTTGATCACGTCTGAGCCGAAGATTTGTCTGTTGAGCGCGTTGTAGTCGCAGCTGTCCGAGCCGTTGCTGTCGAACCACTTGACAGTGTCGCATAGATCACTCTCGCCCACGGAGATGCGCAGCTCAGCGAGCACTTGCCGCAGAGCGCTGAGGCCGATGGTGCCAGACCTCGAGGGGTCATAGCGCAGGCAAGTGCCGTGCAGCAAGTCGCGGCTCTCGACCTTTCCTTTCGCTCGCCGAACAAACTTCTCCAGGCCCTGCGAGATGGTTCGCAGACAATTCGAGACACTCGGAGGCGTGCGCTGCGTGGTGGTCATGCTGAGCGACTGCTGCGACTGGCTGGCCTTGGGGTCGGCGAGGAAGTGCCCCTCCTCCCTCTCCATGTCGTCGATGAACACGTTGTAGTGCATCTCTCCGTTATGGTTCACATCGTAGCAGCTGATCAAGGCCAGCGCCTCCTCTTCCGTGAGGTCGACGCCGAGTCTCTTGGCAGCGCCTCTCGCGTGGTCGACGGAGCAAATGCGGCCCGAGCCCAGGCGATCCCACGAGGCGAAGGCTTCGCGGATCCACGAAGTCATTGTCCCGCCCACTGAGTGCACTCGCTTAGCCAGATTGACTCGCACGTCATTCTTGAACTTCTCGAGCACGCGGTTGGGCGGAGAGAGGAAAGGCTTGGGGATGAAGGGGTTCGCCGCGAGAGAGCGACTGGCCGCCTCCACCGCGCGAGGCGTCAGTTCCGTGAAGGTCAGGATGGGTTTGACGTCTTGACAGACGTCTTCGAGGAAGCGCTCGTAGTAGATCTGGCCGATACCCTTGCGGTCGTAATAGTCGACGATCTCCTTGGCCTGCGCCTCTGTGATCGCGAGTTTCATTCTCCGCCGACACGCCGCGACGAGTTCCTTCGGGTCGAGGCCGTTGGAGTAGTCGAAGTCGAACAAGGTGAACATCTGTCGGATGTGCTGGTAGGGCGTGCCTCCTTCGCGTCTCATCGTGATGAGAAGAAAGTTGCGCACGGCCTCGAGGAACTTCTTCACGATGGGCGGCATCTGGACGAAGCGGTCGCCGATCTCCTCGAAGCGAACCTCCGATGAGTCTCGTGCCTCTTCCTAGACACACAATTCACTCATTAACATGGCAGGGGTAGGAGGAGGAGGTGGAGGTGCTACCTCTGCCTGGGTGACGAAGGCGATGATGGTGGGCTCTCCTCGCTGGATGTCCTTCAGCAGCTCGTGGTAGTCCATCTCATCGACGTGCAGGTTGGGCGGCTTGTAGTACCGCACGATCTCGAGGCAGTCCTGCAGGGAGACCTTGACCCCCAGAGACTTCATGCAGGACTGCAGCTCGTGGCCGTCGATGTAGCCCGACTTGTCCGCGTCCCAGTAGATGAACATGGAGCGGATGATGCTGTAGGGAGTGCCGCCCTTGTGCCTCATAGTGGCGCGCACGGCCTTCTTCAAGGAGCCGATGAACTTCAACACGTTCATGGGCAGAGCCTTCGTGTCCTCTTTGAACTTGCGCGCGTAGAACTGCTCGCGCCGCACGTCCTCCGAGGCGATGCTCTCCTTCAGCGCCATCCACTTCTTCAAAATGGTGTCGCGCTCGTTGCGGATGTAATTGCGGATCTCAAGGCGCACTTCTTGCACGTTACGCTTCTCTCGCGAGGGAGGCGCCGCGCTGTCTTTCCTCTTCGGAGACTCTGACATCGCGGAGGAGGAGGAGGAGGAGATAAGGAGGTCTGACTAACCTAAACTAGACTAGAGGACTTCACTGCTAATCCAATCGATTGAGGGAGAAACGAAACCGTCAAGAGCAGAAACGCGTTTTATCGTAATCTGTTTATTACACACTATACTGGACTATAGAGTATAGAGTATAGACTATAGACTACTCTATCGTGTACAGTACAATTAACAACAGTAGACTAGTGTAGACCTAGTGGTAGTCCAGTCTAGTGTCTACACTCTGTGGTGTACAGCGTACAGTCTAGACTAGTTTCTATAGACCTAGTGATGATGGTGGGGATGATGCGATGTTTCTAGTTTACCAGTTAAGACACGAGAGACTAGAAGGCGAAATAAGAAGACACAACGATGTAGGAGGAGGAGGAGGAGGAGGAGGAGGCTAGAATTGGAGAGGGCGCACGGCCATGAAGGAGGCAATCACTTCGTCGGTGACTGCAGCGCGTCTGTCCTGGTGCTCCTTCACCATCTGCTGCAGCACTCCAATGAGCTCCTTCTTCACTTCCCCAGTGAGCATAGCACCCGAGCCATAGTCTCTGAGGATGTCTGCCAGGCGCTCGTCGTCTTCGAGGAAGAATCCCAGCCACTCGCAGGACACGTCCACCTCCACGTTAGCACCCAGCTGGCGCTGCAGCTCGAGGGTCTCCCGCCCACCAGAGAAGGCGTGCTTGTTGATCTTGTCTTTGATCTGCTTGGCCGAGTCGGTCACGTAGACCGCCGTGTTGGCCAGCGAGCCGGACATCTTCCCGCCGCGGCCCTGCAGGGGAGAGAAGAACTTGCAGTGCACCAGCGCTGGCTTGGAGAAGCCCAAGCGAGGCGCCACGTCGCGCGTCATGCGGAAGTAGGCGTCCTGGTCGATGCCGCAGGGGATGAGGCAGGGCATGCCCTTCAGACCTCTCAGCACGGTGGGGAAGGACTCGGAGAAGGCGGGCGAGGCCTGCACTGCGGGGAATGCGCTCTTGCCGATATTATCGCTGCCAGTGAAGCCAAAGATCGCTCGCGACTGGTTGTAAGTGGTCGCCTTCTGCACTCGCAGCACCACAGGATACATATGCTACACACATAACACGTACGTCATATACATAAATTAACACACATACAGCATAGCGTATTATATAACATATATATCATATGCATATGCTACACACACATAACATATATATCATATGCATATAACATATAACACACACATATATCATATATATAACAAACGTAATGCTAACCTGGATGTAGTCCAAGTCTGAGAAGATGAAGGTCTTCTTTACATCAAAACCACAAGCGATGATGTCTTTGGCATTCTCGTAGGCCAATCTGAACCACAACACAGCAATAACAAATTAGGATAATAGTTAGTAACTAGAGGAGGTAATAGTGGTAATAGTATAATAGTAGAGGGGGGTGGTGGGGGTGCCTCAGTATTAATCAAGCTAGCATGATGGTTTGGTTTCATGCAAGAAGGTCTACCACTGTCACTGTCACTGTAGCAACAGTGATAGGGATAGAGGCTTCTCATCGAAATCCCTGTGCAATGCATGCCTTCCTCATTGGCTACCCCCTCCCCCTTCTGTCTCTCTCACACGATAAGACAGAAGAAGGAGAAGGAGAGACATATTGACTATGACGATGATGATGTCCTGCTGTCTGTCTCACCTGTGGCATTCCTCCAGGGTTAGCTCTTGCTTGAAGAGGAACTTCTCGTCGTCTGTCAGCTGACGTCATAATAACCCCAACAATAACAATAACAATAACAATCATTAATTAGTCAGTAAGATATAGAGATATAGAGAGATATAGGGGAGATGTGCGGTGTACCTGAATGACGAGAGGGCAGTCGAAGGTGTCCTGCAGCCACTTGGTGAAGTGGAAGGAGATGAGATGTCCGAGGTGCAGCGCGTCGGAGGAAGGGCCGCGGCCAGTGTAGAGGTAGAACTTCTGCCCCGCCTCGTAGAGGTCCAGCAGGTGGGAGAGGTCGCGGTGCGAGAAGAAGATTCCTCGCCGCAGGAAGCGATGCGCCTTCTTGCCAGTCAGCCGCTCCATGCGCTCGATGAGGTCTGGGCCGAGGCGCTGCGAGCCGAAGGAGGAGATGAGCTTGTCGTAGTCGATGGCGCCCTCGCTCTCCACCGTCCAGGGATTCACCACTTGCTCTTTGGAGACATCCTCTGCGCTTTCTTTCTCCGCCACTTCTTCAAGATTCTGCATTTTGATGGGCTCCAGGTGGTAATTGTGTTTGAGAGGAGTCTTCGTGGGCCGTGCTAACGTGTCGCTGCTGGGAAGGTCTCCTGCTTTCGAGGAAGGCTTCGTGGGAGTTCTGGGAGTGTTGGAACCCTCGAGTTCTAGACTGAAGACGCAGAATTTGGTCGTCGAAACCAAAGACAGCAGGCTAGCCATAGAGTGACTCTTTTCTGGCCCAACAAGCGGGCTTGGGACTGCTGGGATGGCGCGCCATTGCGCCATATCGACAATGCCTCGCGCCATTATGCCATCTGTCAACTTCCTCTTAAGTTAAACAGCGGGAAAGGGGGGATTTTCGGATTTCCGTCCCCACCACTCTCTCATATTTGATGAGGTGCAGCGGGGCACACGAAAATGCAGAAACGAAAGTGGACCTCCACCACCAGTTGCGCTCCAGTCAGTCAATCACTGCGGGCTGCACTGCGGCGTGTGGCGCTTGGCTCGCTCCTCTCAACCAAACAAAGGCCTCATCATCCTTCCTTCCCTCGACAGAGACCGACCCTTCGCTGGCCCCTCTGCTTCATCGCGAGAAGAGTTCGTCCCTCCTTATATCTACCTTTCCTCCTCTATATTCCACTGTTTAAGTCTTTCCCAAGTCATGGCCGAGATCATTGCCGAGGTAAGTGGATTTCACTGTTCCAGAAGACGTCCAGCAGCTAATGACCTCGCCACTGCCCGTAGGAAAACGTAAACGGCGCAATCGAGAGTCAAGGTTTCGATGCACAGCTGCTCGAGGCCGTGCGCAGACAGATCGAATACTACTTCAGCAAAGAGAATCTGGCCAACGACAAGTACCTCTCCTCGCAGATGGATGCACAGATGTCTGTGCCCATTGCCACTGTCATGAAGGTAAGCACCATTCAACTAGTGCACTTGCTAAGTCTTCATATGACCTGTTGCCGCTTGTGTTTGCAGTTCGCGAAGCTGAAGGCGCTGACCCAAGACGAGGCTGTCGTGAAGGCTGCCCTCGTGGACTCCTCCGTCACTGTGGTGGAGGATCGTCTCAAAGCCAACCTCAAGTCTGTGGGGCGCAGCACGATCATCTTGCGTGAGCTGCCCACCGACTCCACTGAGGAGGAGGTGCGCGAAATCTTCAACTACCCTGGCTGCAAGAACATTGTCTCTCTTCGCAGCGATATCGGTGACACATGGTTTGTGGTCATGGACACCGAGGAGGATGCCAAGGATACAATCATTGCTTTGCGCGTTAATAAGCGCTTATTTCGCGGCCATCCATTGAAGGCGCGCTTGAAGACCGAGGCGGTGGTGCGCTCTTACTTCCCCACCAACGTCCCAACGGTGCCCACTCCTATCTTTCCCATCATGCAACCCTTCCCTATCCTTCCTACCCCTGGGATGGACGTGCTGATGCCTTACTACGTGCCTCATTATAATGGAGAGTTGGGCGGACCTGTTCCTCCAGAAGGAGCGGAAGGTGCCGCTACCGAGGGTGTGCAACCTGCTGAGGGAATCGCTGTTGAAGGCGGTGCTGGAGGACGCAGAGGCTATGGTCGTGAGCACGGAAAAGGCAACGGCGGAAAGTCTGGCGCCTCGAAGGGAGAGCGACCTCCTCGCCGCACAAACTCGGCTGGAGAGGGCAACGGAAACAGGCGAAACAATCGCGAGGGTGGGAACCGCGAGAAGAAAACCAACAATGCTGCCACTACCACTTCTTCGAGCTCTACTGAGGAGGTGCCAGCTATTGAAGTGAACGCAGTTACCTTCCCCCCGCTGGGTAACAGCAACAGTCCAACTGCTGCCGACAAGCCCATCCCAGTGGCAGGATATACTGAACCCTTCCAACGCTACTCTGTGGATGAGATCATCGCCATTGTTCGAGGGATTAAGGACGCTAGACTGCCAGAGGGTATCAGCCCCGAGGCCCATCTTGTGGCCATGACCCCTGAGATCAACCAGGATCTTCTTAAGAGACAGCGCACCTTCACAATCGATGAGACTCGCGAGCAGCTCCGATTAGGTCGCCCTGTTATGCGCGATGCAATTCTGCCCGGCGCGGTGGACTATCGCTCGATGATGTTTGGCGATTGCGCTACCCCCTCCGGCCCTGCCCCTACCCAACGCCCAAGTGGAGAGACCGCAGTTCCCGCCAAAAACGGCAGCTCTGCTTCATCAGAACCTGTCGCTGCTGCTGAAACTGTTCAAAAGGCTGCTGAGATTCCTGAAGTGGCCGTGGAGGATATCCACGCCGCCATTACATCTCCTGGACGCACAATCTCTGCTGCAACGTGGGCTGCCATGGTCCGCTCATCAGCCAACACTGTTCCCTCAACTTCTGCAGAAAACTTCCCTCCTCCGGCACCAACCGGCTCATCCGCCACATCCCCGCCACCTGCTGCAACACAGCCAGTCAAGACAAAATCTCCCAGCAAGGGCTCGGGAAAGTCTCGTGAAAACAAGAACCACCGCCGAGAGGCTGCTAACGCTCAGCCAGTCGAACAGGTACACAATATATCTAGTTGATTAGACCAGTGATGTGCTTGTAGCAATGTGAAGTGAAGATTTCTTAATAGTGTCTTGAGCAGTGCAATTCGCCTGTTTCCTGAGAGTTAACGCAAATTGTATTCGTACTGTCTGATCCCTGTTGCTGCTGACTATATTATATATACGCATGTGCTTAATTGCGACGTGAAATCAAGTCTGACCTTCGTGTGTTTATATTTTCCAGGCGACCTCCACAACAGAGACAAGTAACAATGTCCACTCCGATGCTGTCCCAGCAGTCGGAAATGAGCAGAACAACCAGGAGAACGGTGCTAACAATGCAGATCAGACTGTGGAAGGTGCTGCTTGGGGTGGAAAGGCCTCCTTTGCTAATGTAAGTATCCTGTGACGAGTTCGTTGTTGTTATTGTCATGTTCGTTGCTGTTTATGGCTGATGATGAAAACCGATATCGTAATTCACTTTGACGATTCATTTAACAACTCCAATTGATCCACTTGAAGCCGTGATCACACCCTTCTCTGTTGTATTAAATGTGATGGAGCGAATATGTTATATGAGGGGGCTGATGATGAGAAACGATGTCGTGACTCTCTGTGACGAATCCATTAACAACTCCAATTGATCCACTTGAAGCCCCCAGTCTCTTCCCTGTCTGTTGTTATGAATCTTGCTATTAGATATTTGGCTAGTGAATTTCTCATGATTCGTTGTTTATGGTGTGTTAGGTATTGAAAGCTGCAGGCGAAGCCGAACCTCCTGTTCCTACTACTAAACCCGTTTCAACAACAAAGCCTCGCTCTTCCTCCCACTCTTCTGGCACAGGAAAGAGCAATGGAAAGAAGGGTAGTGGCATGGATGGTGATGTGTGGGCCAAAGAGACTCTTCCTGCGTTGCCTGCTGAGAAGTGATGAAGCTTTCTTCTCTTTGCTCTCCAGTGCTGGCGGTTTGTCCAATCCGCGGCGTGTGGATGGTTTGTACAGTCCCGCAGTGTAGTCAGCAGTCTCTCTCCTACCTGTGTCAGTGTGTTGTTATAGTGGTCGTGGTGTTAGTCAAGAGTGGAGTATATCATACAAAGCAATCATAATAACTATACTATAAATGAATATACAACAAAACTATAAATAAATATAATAACAAAATAACTATAAATACTATCATAATAGTCTCTAGAGAGTAGCCAACAGTGTAAACTAGATAAAAAACAAAAAAAGACCTCGCATTGCCTACTGGATTGGATTAAATTAATTAATATTAATAAACGAGATAAAACTAAAGATGCAGCTGATAGAATAGCGCGCACAGTGAAACATCTAGGTGATCAAGAATTGTGAGCAAAACAAAACAATTGACTAGTCTGGTCTAGTCGATAGAGAAGACTATACTGTTACTGTAGGAGGAGCTTGACTTGTGCGATGCGATGCGATGGGAAGGCAATTGACAAGCTTGGGAGAGCTAACTTAGCTTTTGGTGGACTGTCTGTGAGGTATCGGCGATGACTGGCTAGGGGACTTCGAGGCATTATCCGCTGACGCAGACGCAAGAGGAGGAGATGCCTCGAGGCTGCTGTGGCGACGGCGCGCGGGACTTCCCTTGGCAGCCACCGCAGTGGATGGGCGACGCTTAGGAAGAACGGGCAGTTGAGCGCTATCACCACCGCCAGAGTCAAATGTACGCCTACGATTAACTCCTTTTGTTGGAGAAGCTGCAGAGGATTTATTTGCCGTGCCGGGCCGTGAGCCAGAACTAGTGGATGGCGCGGAAGACGTCAGACTGCTGACTGGCACCACCTTGGCCGTTGCTGTGGAGGGACGCGGTAGCGCGACTAACAATTGCGTCTGCGCGTTTTGTAGCACATCGCGATGAATGCGCTGCAGTGGGTCCACGGCTTGGTCCACAGCGCGCTTCGCTTTGATACTCCGTTTGTCAAACTTGCCGGCCTCCCCTCTGTGGGAGAGAACAAAAGAAATAAACAAAGTGCTACACAAGAGGACACATAGGAGTCTGGTTCTTACTCGTTGAGCTTGCGCTTGGAGAATCCGGAGAAGAAGCCTTGCTGACCCTTGCGGTAGTGCAGCGTGCCTGTGAGGGAGAGCAAAGTACGCGTTGGCGTCGGCGGCTGCTTGCGTCCAATTAAGCGACGATAAGCACGATGGTCAACGTTGGCCGTGGTTAGCTCCGCAATGGTAAGGTAGCGACCCCCACTCAGTCGAACGCGGCGCTTGCACGCCCAGAACCAAAACCAGCTGCCCATGACGCGGTCGCGCAGGCGGTGCTGCATTTGGAAGGCTGGAAACAGTAGCGCAGGATGCTTCGCTATGAATCGCGTGAAGCGGTCGATATCCAGCGAGTAGTTGAACTCCAGCGCGTGCAGTTCGGCAGAGATTCTGTGAGCATTCATTAATTCAATTGTTAGTGAGGAGGTGATGGGGAGGTGAGGGGCAGAGGAAGAGGCACGCACTGTTTAGCTTGCTGGTTGGTCGAAGCCTCGTTGCCATACAGATCGTGAAGCAAGCCATCAATCTCCTTCGGCGACAGGTTCCCCGTGGCGTCTGTGTCGTACAAGTCGAAGGCGAAAAGCGCTGCGGCACAAACAACAACTCACACAGTCAGTCGCTCAAGCAGATGGGACCAAGCAGAAGCACTCACTCACCAAGAGTAGCCTGGCTGAGTGTGCAGTAGTTCCAGAAGGAAAGCACGAACTCGCGGAAGTCGATCTGGCCGGACTTGTCCTCGTCGAAAATGGAGAAAATGCGTTTTGTGAAGCGGTTGCGCTCCAAGTCCAAGTGGTTCAGCAGCTCGGACAGGCCGATAGAGCCGCTGCCGTCCACATCGATGACATGGAAAGTCTTGAGGAAGCGCTGCACATCGCCAGGGCGGAGGCAAAGGGCCTCGAACTGCGCCTTGAGAGGAGCGATGGAGGCGTCCTCGTAGATGGCTTTGCCAGCTGCACTGCACTGGCCCATCTTTAGTGGCACTGCTTTGGTCACACAGATACTCTAGATATAGGTCGCTACTGTATGTAGTCCAGACTGTTCAACAATGTGAGCTGTACTGTATAGACATCGGACATGTCCCTCTGTTAATGTCGTGAGCAGCAGTTGGCGCAATGGGGTGGAATTAGTAATGAAATACATAATAAATTAAAGAATTACTCAATACGGATGCCACAGTAGACTACAGAAATAGGTCTACATAGACTGTTGTAGTCTATCAGCCACTTGCCGCCTGCTCTGCAATATTTGTTACATAGCATCAGCTCAAGAACTAACGAACAACTGTGCTAACATGCTTCAGATTCGAAACAGACAGTTAACTTCACATATACACAGTAAGATACAATACAATTCCAAAGACTTAAACCACTATCACCTTCAACTAGAGAGACATCATCCAGTCAAGCATGTCGATGGGCAAGGAGCCCTCCGCGCCATTGCCGCAGACAATATCCAGGCGGCTCCAGGACATGTGGTAGCGGAGGGAGTCGAGAGCCAGGAAGGAGACCGCAGCTCTCTGGGAAAACACATCTGTCAGATCGGCCTTGTTCAGCACGAGCAGCGCTGGCTTGCCCATCCACAGCTGGCTGTAGGCCGCGCACTCATACAGTTGAGTGAGCGCAGTGGCCCAGAGGCCCACGTCAGCCATGTCCACCACAAAGACCAGCGCCTGGCAGTCGCCATAGTAGGTTGACCAGCGGGAGGAAATCGCGGCACCAAGCTCTCGCAACTTGAACCTTTTGCCTTTCCAGGTGAGGTGGACGAGGTCCATGCCGATTGTGGCCTGCGTGGCCATTGTCGAGGCCGGGTGGTCGGCAAGAGCCTCGCACTCTTTCATCCTCTTAATGAGTAGAGACTTTCCGGATCCCTCTGGACCGATTAGAATGCACTCGATTTCGCCATCCGTAGAACTCGCCATGAGGCATGCATTAGCTGGACAAAGTGGGGGAGGGCTCTAAACTGCCAGAGTCTGGTCATCTGGCTCTGTCTCTCTATCTGTGCCTCAGTTCTGTGTTGAAGAAGTGCGAAGGATCAGCCCATCAGCCCATAGCATCAGTGAATCAGTCAATCTCTCTCTCCAGCTCAGTATCTCTCCTCGGCCATCATGCATCATCTCCTCGCCTCGCTTTGCATTCTTCTCCTCTGTTCTGCTGCTGTGATGGCCTTCTCGCCTTCATCATCGTGGGCTTCAAAGCCTCGGCGATCGGGTTCTGCTTTGTGCTTGTCGTCCAGCAGTAGCCGACCGAAAGTCTTGCCAGTCGCAGTGGACGTCTTCCTGGGCGATGGATACAAGACCGCTTCTTTGAACTTCTTGCCACTCTTTGAGAGCTCAAGCTTCTTCACGGTGACCTATGACGTCCCCTTCGGCCTCAACATCGAGAAGCCGCCGAGAGGCTTCCCAGCGCCTGTGGTCTCGAAGGACGGGCCCAAGGAGGGCGGGGAGAAGGCGGGAGATGTTCTGCGGGCCACTACGTGCTGGACCCACGGCTTCGAAGCTGCTGGCGCGGCCTCGGACATCATGGCCTTCGCTGGCAACATTCGCTGGCGGAAGAGCATCTTCGACTGCACGTCAGCGCCCTGGGAAGAAGTCGTCAAGGCTCTTCAGTCAAACACCTCGGAGCGCAGCAAGACCGTCACTTTGGTCTTCGAGCGTGAGACCAGTGACGACCCCAAGCCAGAGCAGTGACAAGACATTAATTTAACACACACACGCCATTAGTCTGTGGTCTAGTCGTGCTGCTGACTAGCCCAGACCTTCTGCAGGGTTGCCGGGTTGAGCACTTGCTCCTTGAAGACAGGGCCGTAAGACGAGGTCACGACGACTCCTGGAGGCTCGAAGCTGTAATTGCCCGCGCGGAATCGATCCTCAGGATAGAACTTAACGTCCACCCAGCGCCCATTGAAGGAGCGGCCCTTGATGGCCGTCACCACCGCCTTGGCGTCCTCCACTGAGGCCATCTCAACAAAGGCGCGGCTGGGCTCCACCTCAGGTGGATAGCCCTCCACGCAGGAGGTGCGAGGCAAGATGACTGAGCGCACAGTGCCAAAGGTCGCGCACTCAGCGCGGGTGTCTTCTAACAAGTCCACGTAGACTGCATTCGCCTGCAAGTCGGCCAGTGTGGTCTGGTTGACGAGCCGCACGACCTTCGTGGGGTTGCCAGCCGTCATTAGCTTGAGCTCGCCAGTCATCCACAGGCGATACGTCTCCTCCCATTGGTAGTGAGACACTCCCGCTATCCCTCCGTCAAACTTGGCAGGCCGCTCGAACTTGAGGTTGAAGCCTTGATAAGGAATGCGATTGAGGTTGAGCAGGTTGGCCGCCTCCTCGACGGAGCGCAACACGATGAAGGCGAACTTGCCGCTATTCTTCACGACCATCACGGGATTCTCCTGCGCAGAGTTGGACATCCCTGACACAGCAATCAGACAGAATTAGAACAGAACACACTAGGATAGAATAGAATAGGATAGACAGCAAGATCATCCACACAACTAATACAATACTATCACATAGTATAGTATATGATAGATATCATAGTATATCACATATAATAGATATCATATATCATATATAATAGTTATCACATAGTATAGTGTAGTGTAGTACATGATAGCATATGATGTGCTACCAGTCTATACCTAGCCGATAGAGAGCAGCTCCCAAGAAGTCTTGCAGTCCCTGTTCTGTCATATCAGCTGTACAATTCCCAATGAAGAGCTCTCTGTATAGTTTGGTGCTGAGGTCGCCCAGCACGGGATGAAGTGACGGGCGCCCCGCAGGCCGCGAGGAGGCCGTCGACTGGCCCTGCCACGGCGACATGTCAGCGTACTTGGAGGCCCGCCCCACCTTGAGAGGAAAGCCCATGAAGGGCAGATTGTTGAGGTTGAGTCCCTTGGCGCAGGCCTCGGCGTCGCGGAAGTCGATGTACCCGAACTTGTTGCTCACAGTGCAGGAGATGATGGGGTCGGGGTCGTGGGCCCCCACCAGCCTTGCTTGCCGCATGGCGTTGTTGAGGAAGGAGAGCAAGGCTGCCTCCGTGACATTCGCTGCCTGGATGTTTCCCACGAAAAGGCGCAAATCTTCGCCGCCATGCTTCGAGTCGAAGAAATTGCTTGGCTTGCCGCCGCGGCGCCCTGGCCGTCCCTCTGAGTCAAACGATCCCTCTCCCCCAAAGTCCTCTACCTCATCCTCTCTTCTGGTTCGCTTCCTGATTGATGACATCCTCCACTCTCTATTGTCGCTGTGCCTTCTGCTCTGACACCCTTGATGGCCAGATCTGGAAATCTGGTATTATCTGCACTGTGCAAGACTTGTAAATTAGCTATGACCACAACATGTGTTGACTAATATGTAATCTTATTTGGGGCATTAACATTCCATCGAATGATTGCATTGTTGGGCTATGCTTAAAAAGCGACGACAAAATTGTTAATGTTTAAACACCAAATACCACTTGACCCTAACCCTAACACATGAGACTGGGCCACTGCATGCTAACTTAGACTGAGCTTTCTTCCTATTACAACAAGATGTGATGCGATGCGATGCGATGCGATCTTAGCTCTCTTCAGATCTCAGGGTCGAGGATGGACTTGATCACTTTGTCATCGCGCGTCTCAGTGGAGGCTGCCTCGGGCTCGAGGCGGTAAAGGTCATAGACACTGCGCAGGTCTCGCAGATACTCTCGGAAGTCCACGTCTAGTTTAGTTAGCACACCGCTCGTAGGCTCGTAGACGAAGGCGTGGACGCGAGGCTCGTGGAAGTGCACAGGCGCCGGGACCTCCAAGCCCGCCTCCTCCTCTGCGCGAGTCTTCTGCATCAGCTGGTGGGTCTCGATGCGTCTCTTCTGCACCACGGCAGTCTTGAAGATGTTGAGGCACTGCTCGATGACGTTGAGCTCGACCAGTCGGCGGCGGCGCTGGTGCGTGTCGGGGATGGCGTCGAGCTCGTCGCGGTGCAGGCGGTACGTGTCGCGGATGTGGCGCAACCAGTTCTCCAGAGGACTGCGATGGTCCATCATCTCCGTAGCTGCTCGGATGCCACCGCAGTCGTAGTGGCCGCAGACGATGATATGCTTGACGCGAAGGATCTCGACGGCGTACTGCAGCACGGACATGCAGTTGAAGTCCGTGGAGACCACCTGGTTGGCGATGTTGCGGTGCACGAAGACGCTGCCGGGAGGCTCTCCGATGATCTCGTTGGCAGGCACGCGCGCATCGCTGCAGCCAATCCACAGGATCTTCGGAGCGTGTCCTCTCTTGATCTCCTCGAAGAAGTTGGGGTCCTCCAGCTTGATGCGCTCCGTCCAGCGCCTGTTGGCGTCCATGAGGGAAGGCAAGTCTCGTTCGTCCCACACACCTGGACGATTGAAGTAGTCGTGGTCAATGGACAGGAAGCGGGCAGTCGTGGCGAGGACGGGCCGCGGCCGCGACAATCGCAAGCCTCGAGTCCACGACGGAGTTATCACAAACACAGCCAGCAAGGCTCGCATGGAGGAAGAAAGCACTCGACTCAAAGGGGAAGAGAAATTGAACAGCATAGAAGGCGAAAAGGATGAAATAATGCGCAGGATCGCGCAGGCGGATCGAAACAATGAACGGCGATTGACTTGACCATTTCCTCAGCAGCCACCCCCATTTGGGAATCGGTACAGAATTTCGTGTTCTGCCCTCAAAACTGCCTTCTGAATTCCGAGAAATGGAGAAACTGAGCGACGAAAACGAAAAGTTGTGTCGTCTCTCAAAAGTGGAAATCCTTCTCGGAAGGTGACTTTCTCTACTCTCTACACAAACATCATATGGAACTTGTAATTCATGTGTGTAACACAGTCTTCTCTACACAAACATCATATGGAACTTGTAATTCATGTGTGTAACACAGTCTTCTCTACACAAACATCATATGGAACTTGTAATTCATGTGTGTAACACAGTCTTCTCTATACAAACATCATATGGAACTTGTAATTCATGTGTGTAACACAGTCTTCTCTACACAAACATCATATGGAACTTGTAATTCATGTGTGTAACACAGTCTTCTCTATACAAACATCATATGGAACTTGTAATTCATGTGTGTAACACAGTCTTCTCTACACAAACATCATATGGAACTTGTAATTCATGTGTGTAACACAGTCTTCTCTATACAAACATCATATGGAACTTGTAATTCATGTGTGTAACACAGTCTTCTCTACACAAACATCATATGGAACTTGTAATTCATGTGTGTAACACAGTCTTCTCTACACACTGACAGTACAGTACATGTGATACAGTAGGTCTACAACTGGTGGTGCAAGTTGGTGTGATCGAGTTGCTTTTGAGTTCCGAGGTCATTCACTGCAACTCGAAAGATCAAAACACAAAGTGTCGGAGGGAACTGCTATTTATTAATTAATTTATCGAATTACTGGACTATACCGTTTTCTGCTCTTCCTCTGCAGACAGACAGTGACAGAGAGTATTCTAAATGATCTAAAGTACTCTATCTGGTACAGTAGTGGCTTGGCACTACTTGAGGAACTGCAAATAGGCCGTGTTAGAGGTTTCCTCATAATAGGTGTAGCCCAAGTTGTCCAGAAAGGTCTGGAAAGCTGACCGATCGCAATCTTTCACCAACAAGCCCACCAACACTCTGCCATAGTCATGGCCATGATTGCGATAATGGAACAGCGAGACACTCCAGCCCTGATTGAAGTGATTCAAAGTGTGCAGGAACTTATTGAGAGCGCCGGGGGCTTCGGGGAACTCGAAGCGGTAGACGACTTCCAGGAGGCCGTCGGGGAAGCGCACGGCTCTCCCTCCTGCAAGGTGACGGGCATGGGCTTTGGCTAATTCGTTGTCTGAGAGGTCTTCGGCCGCGTAGCCATTCCTTGCCAAGAGAGTCGTCATAGTGGCTTTGTCTTCATCGATGGAGTGGCCAGTGAGCGCCTGGAAGGAAACAATCACGTTTGCCTGACTTGTGCCATTATGCCGGTAGGAGAACTCCGTCACATTGCGTGGATGAATCATCTGATAGAGGGCTCGGAAAGCTCCGGGTTGCTCCGGGATGGTGACGGACATTAAGGTCTCACTGGCATCCGCACGTTCCGAGACAAATCGCAGCCGGTCGAAGTCCATGTTAGCGCCCGAGGCTACCGCCACCATTGTCTTTCCTCGCACATCGTGTTGCTTGGAGTATTTGACAAGTCCAGCGATGGCCAGCGCGCCGGCAGGCTCGAGTACGCAGCGAGTGTCGTTGAAGCCCAACTTGATAGCCGCGCAGATCTCATCCGTTTTGACAGTGACCATCTCGTCCACTAAAGCTTGACAAACACGGAACGTTTCCTTCCCCACAGTTCGCACAGCTGCTCCATCTGCGAAGAGACCGACTTGAGGCAAAGTGACAATCTGCGAGGCAGCCAGCGAGGCCGTCATGCCCGGCGCATCCACAGCCTCCACCCCCACCACTCGCACCTCTGGCCGCACAGCTTTGATATATGCTGCAAGGCCCGAGAGCAGACCTCCTCCACCCACACAAGCAAAGATGACGTCCAGTTTGCGACCCTTCAGGCCCTTGAGGACTTCCATGGCGACAGTGCCCTGCCCAGCAATGACGAGCGGGTCATCGAAAGGGTGGACCATTGTGAGCTGTCGTTCGGCCACCAGGCGCTGAGCTTCTGCTGCAGCCTCGTCGTAGTTCTTGCCGTGCAGCAGCACCGTGACCGCTTCTCCTCCCAGCCGCCGCACAGCTTGCACTTTGATCTGAGGAGTTGCCTCCGGCATGACGATGGTGGCTTTGATGCCCAGCTGTCGCGAGGAAAGCGCCACGCCCTGCGCATGGTTGCCTGCGCTGCAAGTGACAACCCCTTTGGCCCGCTGAGAGGCATCGAGGCTGGCGATCTTGTTTATGGCGCCGCGAATCTTGAAGGAGAAGACTGGCTGGCAATCCTCTCGCTTGAGGAATATGTCATGACCCAGCAGAGACGACAGATTGGCGGCGAAGGTCAGCGGCGTCTCTATGGCCACGTCGTACACATTTGAGTTGAGCACCTTGACGAGGTAGTCGGCTGTGATGGACTTAGCCTGCGGATTGAGGTGGTAGGGAAGAGGATTCTTCCACGCCTTCGTCGCTAATGATCGCACTGACAGCGACCGAAAACTCATTCCCGATGAAGACAGACAACGGCAAGTGAATACAATTGCAAGACTGGAAAGAAACTGCTTTTCTGCAGTCCCCACTGAGAGAAACAGTTTTTGGTGAGCAGACAGCAATGAGGGCATCGCCTCGTTGAATCGCGATCGTGTGCTTTTCTCCATTGCGGGCCAAGTCGCATTTCCTGCCGAGGTGAGATGAGAATCCCCTTTGTGATCCAGCGTGGACTGCGACCCGGAGCGCTGAGTGCACATTCCTTTCACAGCGGAACCTCTCTGGGATTATCTTTGCATGATTTCGCTTCAACAGATGCCTGGTCGGTGGCGGGCTCCTCGCTGGCCTCGCCGGATCTCGCCTCCTCTCTCTTCGCGATCTCCATCGTGCCATACCTCGCAATGCTCTTCTTTCTGGCGCGACCGGTCGCTCGCACGCCTCCTTTAGCCAACTTTGGGTTTCGTTTCTTGTTGGCCTTCGTGGGCGCGACCATTCCGGCGGGAATATGGGCCAAGGTGCACTACCACGACATCCTCTCTAACATCGACTGGCTGCATGGCAGCGCGGAGTCTTTGCTCACTGTGACTAACTTGCTCATCATCGCGGGATTCAGAGGAGCGCAACAACAACAGCAGCAGGCGAAGAGGATTGACGACAAGCCCGCGACCTGTCCGGTCGATAACCTGCTGGACTCTGCAGTGGTACTAGCAGTGATATTAGCTGCCTGGCTGGGGCTGCAGGCTGTGGGCTGGTCTAGTCCCCTGCCAGAGCCTGCCAATGCGCTTTCTTATCCAACGTGGACAGTGCACGTCTCGTCCATTCTCGAGTGGCTGCTGGCCATGAAGTTTGTGTGGGAGTATGCAGATGTAAGCGGCAATCCTCGCTGGAAGGGCTTGTCATGGGCAATGCTTCCCTCGCACACTTCCGGCCTCTGCGCCTGCACTTTCCATCTCTTCTTCAACTCGCCCAGTTTGCTCTGGCTAGTCACATTGCAAGCCTCCCTCACCATCTTCAGCAATATTCTGATGGCATGGGCAGCTTATCGAGTAGCCACGTATGACGAGCCCACAGAGCAACAAGGTTCTCGAGGCGCTGCTGGCTCAAACTCTGTGCAGAACGCCTTCTTTTGGACGAATCTCGCGACCAAGACGGCTTTGATTGCCGGCGCGGTCAAGTTCGGAGAAGTCTTTCTGCCTTTTCCCTTCGAAGCGGCAGAAAGACCGCAAGAAGCAAGTGCCGTGGCGCTGTCTCTGCTGCTTCTGCCGAGCCTCTTCGTGGCTAACACTTACTGGCAGCGCAGTCGCCAACCACCAAAAACACCCGAGCTAGACGCTTCTTTGTAAATAGCATGATAAACAGAATTGTTGATTATCTATTACCACTGCTTTTGCAACGAGCACAACACAGATCAGACTGAGGCTACCGAGGGTCGCGGTTGGTGAGCTGCATGCCCACGAGGTAGCGACTGTCACGAATTTCGTTGTGTAAGGTGACCAGGTAGGTGGTGGTGCGGCGCAGTAGGTGGACCAATAGGCGCAGGAGGAGATAGAAATGGTAGCTGTAGCGCACACAAAGGGTGCGCAGGCCGTGGGATGGCATCGCGCAGGCCAGCAGGCGAGAGCACAAGAAGGGCCAGCAGACTGTGTCCAGCAGCGGCTGCAGCACTGGCCAGAGCACGAAGTCGAGGAAGTGGCGCAACTGGAAGTGCTCCACCCCGCGGATCATCACCATCTCGAGCTGCAGACGAAGGTCGATGTCTCCCAGCACTCCCGTCAGAATGCATCTAGCCGCAAACAATAACAATAACAATAACATTAGCAAACCCTGTCTAGCTATTGTACAACAATGCGCAGCAAGAAGAGGGTGTTCTACCTGGCGCCTAGCTTTAGTCCGACCAGTCCGAACGCCCACAGTTGCAGGAAGGAGTAGATGGGCGTCTCCTCGGGCCGCACGCGCCAAGGCAGCACAAACAGCGCCATAAAGAGATAACCCAGCAACAGAGGCGGCAGACTGATCCAGAGAGCCGCAGCCAAGGAGACTTTACTGACCACCAGGCCCCACTTGTTCACGAGGCGGGTTGCTAACACGAGGCGGTCAGCAGGCGCCACGTCAGCGCCGAGAAGTCGATGCTGCAAGTCTCTCAACACAGCGACACACGCTCGAGCTACCATGTACAGCGCACCCAAGCCGATGGGGTAGTTGACAATCTTGTTGGTGCCAGACAAGCCCAAGAAGGGCAGGATGAGGCGCCCCAACGAGAGCGGCCAGTGCAGCAGCCAAGACGACATCAGGCCAAGGGTACAGCACAGCAAGAGAGCTAACATGCTGACGCGCAATTCCAACGGCAATAGGTGCATCGCATGGAAAGAAGGGACATGGGAAGGAGCAGGAACAGCTTGTTGAGAAGAGGGAAAAGGCGTAGCAGCAGCAGGAGGAGGGGGAGGAGGAGGAGGGATAACATCTCTATCCTTCAATTCATTTTCGTCTTCACCCTGCAGCAAATGCAATTCTTCTTCTTCTGCCTCATCGTTGAGGTTAGGCAATGTTTCTGCAAATTCTGTTTCCTCGTTATTCTCTCGTTCCACGCCTTCCATATCTACAGCTACCCCCTCCCCCTCCCCCTCCACTAGCTCTTGCGGCACCTCTTCTGGCACTGGAACAGGAAGAGTCACGGGGAGTGGAACCACAGGAAAGATCTGCGAGTCAAAAAAGGGAACCAGGCCTAGCACAGGGCTAGCCCAGCGCACTACCCACTTGACCAGCTGGAAGAGGTAGTCGCCGTAGCGCAGGCGCTCGAAGAGGAGCGGTAGCAGCACGTGAGACAACACCATCTCCAACGACAGCTGCACCTCGGGGGAAGAGTGCATCGATGATGAGGAGGAGGAGGAAGAGGAGGATGCCATGGAGGCTGTGCCAAGGCTGTTAGTGTTGTTCATTGAAGGTGTTGTTGATAGAGAGGGGTAGGAGGAGGAGGAGGAGGAGGAGGGAGGTAGTCCAGACAGAATGCGTCCAAATGAACTGAGCGGAATCACCACATGGACAAGCAATCCACACAGCATGAAGAGGAAGTGCACGAGGAAAGCGAAGAGGAGCACTTGCTCGTCATGAGCAACGAGGCGTTGTAGCTGATCGGCCAGCCCTCCTCCTCCTCCTCCTCCATCACCGCCTCCTCCACCAAACAGAATGGGAAGCTGAGGTAGAAAGGGTGGATTGAGGAGAAACGTGCGATAACGCGGTGCGACGAGTTGGCGAAGCACATTTGCTAGATAGAAGAGGTGCGCTAAGAAGAGGAAGGAGAAGAGGTAGAGCCCCCCAAACACTAGCACTTCCTCCACTTGGTCACTAGTAGCACTGTCTCCCCAGATCGGGTGGAGGATCTTCCGCAGAAGATAGGCGGAGGAAGCAGGCAAGACGATGCCATAGAGCAGCGCCAGACAAACTGTCTTGCAGATCATCCGAACGCCAACCAAAACCTCCTTGGCCATGCCCACCAACGAGAAGCCTGGACCAACTGCAGGTTGACCAGGTTGACCAGGTTGGCCGGGCTGCAAGGGGGGCTGAGGAGCGGCATGAGCCATCGCAGGTGCTGGCGCATCGCGAGGAGTCAGAAGGGCCAGGTAGCGCAGGTTGTTGGCCAGGTAGAGCGAGATGAGGAGTGCGCCACTAGCCGCATAGCCAACGGCCACTTCCAAAGCGCTGCTGGACCAGCGGCTGATCACTGGCGCGAGCTCAGAGGTCTCTGCCTCTATGGACAGCTGCAGGATGTGGACATAGACGAGGCGGCACTCCGCATCCTCCACACAGCCCTGCGCCAAGTCGAGCATTGCCTTGCGACTGATCTGCAGATACCCTGCAAGGGACAATAGCAATCGACCGAGCAGAGCGGGCACGAGGAGGGTGGCGAGAGAGAAGAGGACGAGGAAGACGCAGCAGGTGAGCCAGCTCTCCAGCGAGAAGTAGAAAGCCACACCTGGCATTGGCGCCTCGGCAGCTGGTGGCAGAGGAGGCAGAGGGGCGAGAGGAGGGCCCGCCTCGTCTTGTTCCTCCTCGCCTGGCGCAGCAGCTTCCAGCAGCACAGGAAGATCTTCAACACGCTCAGGCTGGGCAAGTTGAGCAAGTGGGGCGAGAGGAGGAAGATGTTGTTGATCATCTGCAACTAGATCAAGCTCCTCCTCCTCCACCACCACCTTCTGCTCATTATCATCATCCATCTTCTCTTCGCTGCCTTCATTTACAATCTCCACCTCCTCCTCCAACCTACGCTCCTCCACCTGCTCCTGCTCCTGTGAAGTTTCTTCCGCGTTCACTTCCTTCTGCTCCTCCTGCTCCTGCTCCTTCATTTGTGTTTCCTCTTCCTCTTCCTCTTCCTCTTCCTCCTGCCTCAGTGCCTGGGGATGCAGTTTGAATAGCTCTTCTTCACAGCGTCTCTTCTCTAGCAGCCAGCGCCCAAGGAGTTCGAGACTCTGCCCAGACCCGCCGACACGATTCTCGAGGCTGTTGCGCACTCGTCCCTCCTCCTCCTCCACTCTAAATCGTCCATCGAGCTCCTCCACCCAGCGCCCGACCTCACGCTGGCAGCACTCGAACTGATTGATCTGCGCCCGCAACAGCTCCGAGTAGCTTTTGCGCGCCTTCAGCAGGCGATGCAGCTCCATCAAGCTAGCTAGATTGTCGGCGCGAGGCAGCAGGCGCAGTCCATCCTCCACAGTCACTGCGCAGGTGCGGAGCAGCTGGTCCAACAGATTGCTGCAGGACGAGAGGTAGAGCAGGCCTGGAGTGAAGAGCGGCAAGGTTGCTACACGATGCAAGCGTTCCAAAACGTTCAGCAAGCGCTGCAATTGTCTTCGCACTTTGCCTAACGCCACGAGGGCAGTCGAATCTCCCACAATCAGCCCGGCATCCAGATCGACGTCCAGGACGTTAACGTTTGCCTCCTCTTCACTCTCCTCTTGGAAGTGATAACTTAGAGACTGCAGCTCTTCGGCTGCCATGAGCAGCGGGTCAGTGGCCGCGCAGTGAGCGCTTCCTCCGAGGAAAGTCTGGCGCATGGCCAGGTCGTGCGGGATGAAGGTGAGCGCTGCATGAAGGGTTTCGTTCACGAGACAGCGCCCAGAGCGACACAGTTCACGCAGCAGGCGACCGTTGGCTTCCACCTCCTGCTTCAGAAGTCGAAAGACGTGCGCCTTCTCCGTGGCGCAGACCTCCTTGTAGAGGACGCGACCAACTTCGAAGAGAAGGAAGGACAAGGCGACAACTATACACAGATTGACCACTCCGTTATACCATGCAAGTGCGAAGTGTTCGGAGGAAAAGATGCTCCGAGCCGTCACTTCCACGCATTGGCCCGGCAGAGCCTGCCAGTCCGCCACGAAACACCAGACCAGGCGCAAGGAGGAAGAGGCGACGAGAGGAAGAGCCACGGCCCAGAGGAGGATAGCAAACGACAGGGAGCAGAGTGTGCGGAAAAGGTCGAAAGCGCGGGGCACGAGCTCCCAAAACAGCTCCAACACGGTCAGTCTCAGCGGCGCGTCGGCCTTGTAGACATTCTGGAAGCGGAAAGCTTCGCCGCAGAGCTCACAGCGAGGAGGCTTTGCCCTTTGTGGAGAATGCTTGATCCACTCAATCAGGCAGTCCTGGTGGACGAACTTGATGGTCCCGTCGCATTTGCAGGGATAAAAGAGTTCACGCCCAGCCTCTCCCTCCTCGTGGCAAATGCGACAAACCGCCTTCGAAGCAGTTTCTTCACCATGTTGATTTGCGAGGAAGATGTCACTATCAGACGCCATTGACTGAAGTAGCCAGTGTCGGAGAGTCAATGAGTTAGTCAGACAGAGTCAGACAGACTTCAGACTTCCACTTGGACTTGCCTTCTTTGTTTCCGATTTCGCAGCAGAAACACTCAAAGAAACGCGTTGTTTAGAGATGGTGCATTTCTCAGAACCAGCAGCAGAAACACTCAAAGAAACGCGTTGTTTAGAGATGATGCGTTTCTCACAAGCAACAGCAGAAACAGTCAAAGAAACGCGTTGTTTAGAGATGATGCAAGAACGCAACTCAATGCTGTGAATGATATCCAATAACAAGCAAGATGAGCTTGAAACGCTATTCGGTTTTAATGACGACCAAATTAGACTCGAAGTGTCGCTTCCCTGCTCTATAGAAGAACGAAGACGAAGCAGCAGCATTTTTCCCAGCAGATGAGTTCCAAGTTTTGATTCAAAGGGGTGGTGGAGTGATATTGTTGTGTTGCGCGGGGAGGAAGTGCTTTGCCCTCTCCAAGGCGGGGATTGTTCGTCATCATCGCCGCGGGCATCCATTTCATTCCATTTCTGTTTCTCACTTAGCCACCCGTCCCTCATCACCCGCTATCCACATCATTCCATGAGAGCTTTCATTCTGGCACTCTTCCTATTGGGCCTCTGCAGCACCCAGGCCTTCTTTCTCGGCCATGCCTCCTCTTCAAAGCGATCCAACTTGGATCTTTCCATGATGGCTCGCAAGAAGAAAGAGATGCCAGCCAACCCAGTGGCTATAGTCACTGGTGCCAGCCGGGGCATCGGAAAGGCCGTGGCTCTTGCTCTGGCAGACGCTGGCTGCAAGGTGATCGTGAACTACCTCTTTGACGAGACCTCCGCCAATGCTGTCTGCGAGGAAGTCAAAGCTCGCGCCGCACCTCTTGGTGGAACAGCTGTGGCTGTGCGTGCTGACTGTTCAAAGCTTGAAGAGATCCAATTTATGTTCAACAAGGTCAACGAAGAGGTGAGAGCTCGACGCAAACTGTTTGGCTGTGTTTTCTAACTTCTGCGATGCGATCACTGCTAGGTGGGACCTGTGGACATCCTTGTGAACAACGCTGGCATTACCCGCGACAAGCTGACGATGATGATGCAGCCCAAGGACTTCACGGACGTTATCGACGTCAACCTCAATGGAGTCTTCTTCGCATCACAGGCCGCCTTTGTAGGGTCGATGATGGCTCAGAAGCGTGGGCGCATTATTAATATTGCTTCCATCGTTGGCCAGATCGGTAATCCTGGTCAGGTGAACTACGCCGCGGCCAAGGGAGGTGTCATTGCCATGACCAAATCCATGGCCAAGGAGTTTGGAGGACGAGGTATCTGCGTCAATGCTGTCTGCCCCGGCTTCATCGAGAGTGACATGACCAAGGATCTCAACCAGGAGGGCATTCTTCCACTCATTCCTCTCAAGCGCTTCGGCACACCAGAGGAAGTCGCGGGCCTAATCAAGTTCCTCGCTCTTGACCCCGCAGCGGCCTATATGACTGGTCATTGCTACGACATTGATGGAGGCCTCGCCATTGGATCCACCTAAAGACGAAGACTGCGCAGGCTTGCCGCATAGACTTGGCGCTGCCTATGATTGCATAGATTGGTGCTCATAGATTTTGAGATTTAATAATGTGTAGGCAGATTATCCATGAATGTCGTCCTTTGGTTCTCTTTTCTTCTCTTGTTAGTCAGTCAGTCAGTCAGTCAGTCAGTCAGTCAGTCAAGTCAATAATTAAACTGCGACTGCAATTGGCAGGGGCAGCCAAATCGCCAGATTTCCAGCCCAAACCAGAAGTCGCTCTGGCTCTGGTGGTGTGCCATCATCTCATAGTTAGCGTGACTAATAATGACTCGAAGACCAGGTTTACAATCGGGTGAGGAGTTTGGTCGACACGAGAGGGAGTTAAAGAGATGGAAGGAGGAAGAGCTTGTGCAAGCAACCTCCAGTGTTGGGCCCAACAGAGAGGCCACAGTCTATCGAGACAAGCTGGGCAGGAGAGTGGATGGGCCAAGCGACCAGTTGCGGCAGGAGCAACGCAGTGAGAGTCAGCGCAAGGAGAGGATTGTCGAGGCTCAATATGAATGGGGGCGTGGCTCGGTGCAGAAAAGGGAAGCACGAGATGCACAGGAAGAATTCGCGGCCGTGGCTGCGGAGCCTTTCGCTCGAACGGCCGACAATCCCCGACTAGAGAAGATGCGCAAGGAGGTCATACTAGATGGAGACCCCATGGCGCAATACTTCCGCACGAAGAGGAAGAAGGACAGCGAGGTCTCTGGAGATGCGAAGGGCGGGAAGAGGGAGCGGGCCAAGCCTCTGTATTCGGGGCCGAACCCCACGCCCAATCGATTCAACATTCGCCCTGGCTATCGCTGGGATGCGATCGATCGCGGCAATGGCTTTGAGGCGCGGGCACTGCGCAAGAGAAGCGAACGCGAGGCTTTCGACGAGGAGGCCTACAAGTGGGCAGTCTCGGACCTCTGAAGACGATAGACCATCCCCTTCCCCTTCCTCTTCCTCTTCCACCTCTTATGAACCTGTTCGCTGGTCCTATTCCGGGGCCGATGACACTGCCACACTATTTGACATGTGTGTTGACTATGGAACATTGTAAACTCCGAACAACCTGTACAGTATTGACACCGCGAGATACACAGCAGTCTACTTGCTGTATACATCACAGATATACAGTACAGTACAGTACAATACAGTCTGTATACATCACAGATATACAATACAGTATGGTACAGTACAGTCTGTATACACCACAGATATACAATACAGTACAGTACAATACAGTCTATATACATCACAGATATACAATACAGTATGGTACAGTACAGTCTGTATACACCACAGATATACACAGATATACAGTACAGTACAGTACTAGCTGTGCTATTTCGAATGATGTGCATTAGCCAGCGACTAACAAACATCTACAACACTTCTGCGATAATGTTAATAATTATATACACACTGTAGACTACACGTGACAACAACAGAGGGCTTAGTTAACTCGATGAAAGGGCACGGCACAAAAGGGACAGAGAAGACCTTTTCTCTGACCAGAGACCACCTCGTACATGCGACTGCACCGCCTAGCCCAGCAGAGGTTTATGGCAGAGGGGCAGACGGGGCAGCGAAAGACCTCGTGATGGTGCTCATCGTGTTGCTCAGCAGTCGTGACGAGGAGGAAGGAGAAGGCACAGCGTTCCAGCACGACATCGCAGCGACTGCAAAGCGACGCTTCTGGATTGAGAGGGTCGAAGGCGACGGGAAGAGAGCAGATCGGACAACTCTCTGCTGTGGCGCTCTTCTCTGTCGCTCGCCGTCGAAGGAAAGTCAGCAGCGCGTTGAGGCCAGGCAGAGGATACTGTCGCTCGCGAGCAATTTGCAGAACCTCTTGATGGTAATGCAAGACTCTTGACAAAACTTCTTCCTGGAAGATCTCGCCCTGTTGGAGAGCATCCACCAGTCTGTTGTGATGGCAATGGGATGAGATGAGATGAGATGAGATCAGAGAGGGAGAAGAGGATTTGCTCTGATTCTTACCGCGAGGCGGAGAGAAAAGTCTGCAAGACCATTTGTCGACCGCGAAGGGCAGCGAGATGCTCGAGGAACTCTTCGGACAGAAGGGTGTGTCTCACTTGGCGCACAGAGCGAACGCCAAGCGAGCAAAGCTGCCACAGCGCGAGGCGGTGCTGCAGGGCTGCGAGATCGTGAGGGAAGGCCAGCAGCGCGTACACCTCCTCCTCCTCCGTCTCTGGAAGAGGATGACCTCTGTCTCCAGGAGAAATCGCTGCCACACATCCTCGAACGAAGAGATCGATCCCAATTCTTGAGAGAGCCACAGGGTCTGGCGGGATGTGAGAGCGAATCGCCTCGAAGGCTCTGGCCAAGCCGAACCTCGAGCCTTCCTCTCCCTTCGCCTTGCCAGCATTTGCACTCTTGGCTCCCTTGCCCGCGACAGCTGGAAAGCGAAGAAGACTCGACGAATTGGCCTCCTTCTCGCTGTCGCTGTCGCTGGGCACGACGTCATCGTCTTCGTCCTTCTCCTCCTCCTCCGCCCCCTCCTCTCCATCCGTCATCTGGTCCTTCTCATCTCCAAGTGGCACAGGGTCTTCATATAACCCTCGCGCAAAATCGAGAATGGCCTGAGGCATGGGCGGAGGAGGAGAGGCGCAGAATTGCGTTGCGATGTCTTCGATGGCGTCGAGCAGGAGGAGGGCGAGGAAGCTGGCGGAGCGATGGGGATAGTCCCTGCGCTGCTGCACCATTGCTCGAATGACTCTCGCGGCCTCAGCTGGTCGAGCAAGCCAGCCGTTGGGCAAGTTGGGAGCCGCCATGGCGCGCACAGCGAGACGAGGTCGAGCCAAACTGCCGTGCAGCTGCACCTCTCGAGAGGAAGACAAGGTCGGCGGCAGGCGCTGAGTGAACAGGACCAGCACTCCGAGAGGATCTGTGGCGAGGCTCAGCAGCTCGCAGCCGTCTTTCAAGGGCGGCACGGCGACGGCGACGGCCTCGACAACCGCCCCGACTCGAAGCCTTCGCACTCGAGACTCGTCGGCCACGAGGACATCCAGCACTTGCTTATCGGCTCCTTCTTCTTCCTCCTCCACAGAGAGGAGCCTGCACAGAGAGAGTCCCCCCACCTCCGCCTTGACCTCCACAGACGATCCCAGCAGCTGGCCGAGGCCTCGGCTGGTCACCAGCACAACCTGCTCGTCCACCAAGGCTATTTGGCGAGGTAGCCCTTCGAGGCCTACTGTGAGAATATTTGTCAAGGAGAAGTTAGCCCTCAGTCGCGGCGAGGAGGAGGAGGAGGAGGAGGAGGAGCTCTGCAGCCACATGTCAACTACCCAAATCTGGCCCAGTGCTGTAGATAAATAGAGCGAGCAGTGCCCTTTGTCTAGTGCAGACACTTTGACCAGGCTGATGCTATCGCCGTGAGCGGCAGAGTTGCTGAAGGTACCCACCTCCTCCACCTCCTCCATCTCCTGACTCAGAGGGTGGGTGACCACACGATAACAGCACAATTGAATCCCACTGTCATCTCGAATGGCCGTGCCAAGAATTGTTTCGTTGCTCTCGTTGACTGGCCCAGCATCCATACGGTAGCAGGAGGAGGAGGAGGAGGAGGGCAGCGCAGTGGCTTCAAGCCCTCTCAGGCGCAATACAGAGCCTTTCCTGGGCAGTTCATAGCTCTGGCTGGAGAAGAAGGGACTGAACTTGAGCAGCACGACGGAGCCGTCGCTGAGCAGCGCTGCGGACCAAAGCCTCGCCAGCCAGCGATGCGCCGCCACGCACAGCCGCACCTCGCCGAGGCTCTCCAGCCACTCTCTGGGGCCAAGGAAGTCACTGCGCTCGTTCGTCTGAGCTCTCGGCGTGTCCAACGTCTCCATCCAGGCTTGCTGGTAGAAAGCGGTCGACTCGAAGCGCGGCAGGAGGAGGTGGAGGGTATGCGCAGAGATCACCGCTACGCAGCCCTCCTCACTCACAGATATGCTGTCCGTGGCGGAGGGCTGGTCGAAGATCACTTTCTCCTTCCAATCTTCGCACAGAAAGGGCCGCGACGTCTCCATTTCGATTTGATCACATGACACAGCGTCTAGGTAGCCAGATAGACAGAATCTGGAGATCTGGTTCTCTGGCCCCAGCAGAAGATTATCAGAACGATGGCAAGTCTCTTCGACCTGGCCTACAACCGTGAAGAAGAAGATCCTCCCCCTCCCCCTCCCCCTCCTCCCGATTCTCCTCCACTCACACCCGACCAAGGGGGTGTGGGGGAGGAGGTGGGGGAGCTGGAGCAAGATCGCGAGGAGTACGAGAGAAGTCTTCGCGGTGAGTTCCCGCCCAGCGCTGCTTGCTGCTCTTCACACTGAAAGCATTGCTTGTCGTGATGGGGCAGAGAATGGCTTTGTACTGCGTTTCCATGAGGAGGAGGAGCGCTTCTTCTACGTGGACGAGACCACAGGCGACAGCTACTGGGCGGATGAACTGTCCGCCATCCTCGAAGGCGAGCTCAATGGCCAAGACAGCCCACAGCTTAGAGATGAAAGAGAGGGTGAGCGTGGAGGTGCCGCGGAGCAGGAGGTGGAGGAGGAGGAGGGGGTGCGAGATGTCGTTGCTCGATCGGCTGAAATGCTGAAGCGCAAAGAGCAACGACTAGCGAATCTGCGCCAGTCTCGCGAAGAGGCAGAGCTGCGCTCTTTGCGTGAACCTCATCTAACGAAGAGTGGCCGCGGCAAGCAGCGGTCTGTGCGAGACATGCTCACCTGGGAGGCCAAGCGCCAGGAGAAGCTGCAGGCCATGGCCAAGGCCCGCGAAGACGCTTTGGACTCGGACATGACAGGACGGCCCGTGATAACTCGACTTGCACAGCGCCTTGGAGGCGCTGACGATTCGTCCTCCGTGGCCTCCTGCTCCACCTCCGCTCGGTCTGTGCAGGAGCGACTCTATGACCAGCATCGCCACCGACGAGAACGACTGCTTGCGCTCCAGAAGGTTCAAGACGATGCAGCGCGGCGACTTGCTCGGCCTGCCATTAACAATCGCTCCCGCTACATCGCCACACAGGCTCTGCAGGAAGAAGGCATTGACAGCCTCTCTTCCCACGACCGCCTCTACTTCCGCCATCTCATTCGTTTGCACGGAAGAGCTGAGGATGCTGCCTATGCACAAGATGGGCGCCTCCAGCAACACGACCCTGCGACAGGCCAACGGCTGTTCGTTCCTCAAATTAACCGAACGTCTCAGACGCTGGCACGAAGACAACTCCGAGGGCAAGTGCCCATCGAGGAACTCCTGCACAATCGCGGACAGCATTACCTTCGACGTCAAGAGATGCGACGGAGGCAACTGGCACAAGAGGATTCACAGAGACGGCGCCCACAAGTCAACTCTGTCAGCTTGCGCCTCGCTCAAGAGAAAGAAGTTTTGAGCGGAGAAAGCAGCCAAGATCGCCTCTTGCGGCCCATCGGAAACCTTCGCGAGCGCACTCAACAAGAGCTCGAGGAACACGCCCCAACCTTTCGGCCTTCTTGCAAATCGTCGTCTTCGATAACCTTCCAGCAGCAAACGCAGTCGTCTGAGCAATACTACGATCGCGCCATGCGCTGGCAAGAGCGCCGTCGTGAGAAGATGGCTCGAGAGCAACAGCAACGGCAACGCGAGGAAATGGCCGAATGCTCTTTTCACCCGCGACTTGCTCCTCGGCAAAACTCTCCCTCCTCCTCACATTCCACTTGGGAGGATTTCGAGCAAAGATCCAGTGGCGAGGGGATGGAGGGATTCGGAGGAGGCTTGGCGGCTATGGCTGATCGTCAGGTGCGTTGGGCACAAAAGAGGTCAGTCATGATGCTCTTTATCTCGTTATGCTTACAATCATGTGACCTCATGTAACCTTTGCTCTGGCACAGGGACGAAAAACTGGCGATCGAGCGTCGCAAGCGTGCGCAGGAGGAGGAGAAGGACTGCACATTCGCTCCTCATGTGGACCAACCGCCTTCCCAGATTTATCGAGGCCTCCGACGCTCTACTGTTGCGTCATCTTCGCGGCGTTTCTCGCCATCTCGATCGCTCTCGCCGTCTCTATGCGGCTCCTTGCCTCACACTCAAGAAAGTGCGCCTTTCGACCTCACTAGTGCAGAAGATTATGCGATCCCGCACTTCCCAGCAGCTGAGGTGGACTATTACCAGAATGATTTCGATACCCTCGAGCGTCTTGCACAGCATGCGCTCTTCACTCATCCGTTCTCGTCAAGTGTCCCGGTGGTGGCGGGGGTAAGAAGCACAAATGGAGGATTCGACGATAATTACAGCGTTACCGTGGGACAAGGAAGAGCAAAAGCTTTCTCTGGCTCAATGTTGCCCTCGTCTGTGGCTTTGGTAGACGCCGACGACTTCTCAATGAGCGATGCCATTGAGTTGACTTGAAGTTTTGAACAGTTCCTGTACTGTAAAGCTCAATCAACAGTAGACTAACGCATGAATTCTCAAACCCGAGCACAAGATTTGTTGTGAAATTGATGACTTTGTATTATGGTCAATCTAACTATCTGCCTCCTTACAATCGATATGATGAATTGCCGTTCCAATCTGCTATAGTAGCTATAGTATTTGTTGAAGTACTGTAGCTACAGTACCACGCCAGTTAATGGATTTGCACCAAAGGCTACTACATTTCGGTTCTTAGCCTCAGAATAACGCCTCTTTTCGTTTAATTCCGCCATTCCAATTACATTAATTTAGGTTAGATTACGGTTGACAATATGGCTCCAGGACAATCACACGATTTCTTGAGAATGTCTGGGAAACAGTGGGTCTTAGCATCTGCTCGCCCACCAATCTGCATACGCCATTACGGTTATTGTGCTTGCGCAAAATATGCTCTAGCTACTAGTCTACAGTCTACAGTCTATAGTCTACAGTCTACAGTCTATAGTCTACAGTCTACAGTCTACAGTCTATAGTCTATAGTCTACAGTCTACAGTCTACAGTCTATAGTCTACAGTCTACAGTCTACAGTCTACAGTCTACAGTCTACAGTCTACAGTCTACAGTCTATAGTCTACAGTCTACAGTCTACAGTCTACAGTCTATAGTCTACAGTCTACAGTCTATAGTCTATAGTCTACAGTCTACAGTCTACAGTCTACAGTCTATAGTCTACAGTCTATAGTCTACAGTCTACAGTCTATAGTCTACAGTCTACAGTCTACAGTCTATAGTCTACAGTCTACAGTCTACAGTCTACAGTCTACAGTCTACAGTCTACAGTCTACAGTCTATAGTCTACAGTCTACAGTCTACAGTCTACAGTCTATAGTCTACAGTCTACAGTCTATAGTCTATAGTCTACAGTCTACAGTCTACAGTCTACAGTCTATAGTCTACAGTCTATAGTCTACAGTCTACAGTCTATAGTCTACAGTCTACAGTCTACAGTCTATAGTCTACAGTCTACAGTCTACAGTCTACAGTCTACAGTCTATAGTCTACAGTCTACAGTCTACAGTCTATAGTCTACAGTCTATAGTCTACAGTCTACAGTCTATAGTCTACAGTCTACAGTCTACAGTCTATAGTCTACAGTCTACAGTCTACAGTCTACAGTCTACAGTCTACAGTCTATAGTCTATAGTCTACAGTCTACAGTCTACAGTGTCTACAGTCT
>VKHL01000116.1:74868-90773 GCA_015146655.1 Ochromonas danica
AGTCTACAGTCTACAGTCTACAGTCTACAGTCTATAGTCTATAGTCTACAGTCTACAGTCTACAGTGTCTACAGTCTACAGTCTATAGTACAACCTTCTCATAAAATAAAACAGACAGCAGAAAGCAGCGCCATAGCCTGGTTTGGGTATTTGAAGATCTGGGATGACTGACCGTTTGAATGGAAAAGAGATGGACAAAGAACAGACTAGCTGCTGGTTTGTTGTCCTATTATTAACAACCCATCATGCCACCAACTACATCGAGCCAAACTGATAGTGTCATCACTTTAAAAGGATCCACTGATATAGTGACGGAGTTCTTCCACTATAGCGTTAACAGCATTCTCTATCAGCGAGGCGTGTACCCCCCCGAGAGCTTCAAACGGGTGGCTCAATATGGCCTCTCAATGATGATTACCACAGACGAGGCCTTGATTTCTTATCTCCAGAATATTCTTCGTCAGCTTGAAGGTTAGTATTCGACCCTCCCCGATCCTCGCACTCCCTGACCAGTCATGGTTAATAACTGGATTGGTGCAACACAGTCTGGCTGACCAACGGAGAAGTGCAGAAGCTCGTGCTTGTCGTAAAAGGAGTAGAAAGTGGCGAGACTCTCGAGCGCTGGGTCTTTGACTGCGAGTGCAAGGTCAAGACCGCCAGGTGAGTCCGAAACACAAAGACCAGTAGTAATTGTTTTACGCTTCGCTTCACCGTTTTGCATTTGAACTCATGCAGTAGTGAATTGCGGTCTGATAAGCCTCTGAAAGAAATTACACAAGAGATTCAGGCAATCATGCGCCAGATCACGGCGTCGGTAACCTTCTTGCCTCTCCTGAATGAGGCTTGCTGCTTCGATCTGCTCGTTTACGCCGACAAGGAAGCAACAGTGCCACTGCTGTGGGAAGATTCGGATCCTTGTCTCATTGCCAATGCTGAACAAGTCAAACTACGCTCCTTCAGTACCAAGGTATTTCGTTTCCCTTCCCTTACAATTTATGCTTCAGCTTTAGTGATTGAATTGTTTCGTCAGATTCACAAAGTCGACCTCGCCGTCTCCTATCGCACTGAAGATGAGTAAGCTCACGGGACCAAAGCCCACTTTCATGTATAAAATATCAATTAGTTACCACATATTTAGAAGATTCCTTCACCCCGCAGTTTCGTCTTCTTCGTCACATTACGAAAAACAGAACGCAACTCGATGCATTAGCGTTGAGCAAGCAGTCAAACTAAGCGACCACACCCATAGTGGATATCTGCTCCTCTAACAAAGCTTGTGACCCAGCGTCTTTCTTGCATTGTATTATACTTAGGCTGCCATCCATCATCGCCACACCTAACAGATCGTCTCCCAGGAGACACAGAGAGGAGATTGGCCGACCAAGACTAAACAGGCCACAAGAATGGCGATTTAGGGTATCCCAGATACGTACAGTGCCATCCTTTGAACTAGTCGCCAGCCAACCGGGGAAAAAAGGAATAAAGGCACATGAAGTGACGTCTTGGCTATGCCCAGAGAGTTCGGCAAGGGGCTGACTCGACTGACGAACATCCCAAAGTACGAGACCGCAACCCACACCATTGAAGCCCTTGCATCCAGTAGCCAGCACGTGCTCTTCATTGTCAAGAGCCAGACAGAGTGGGAAATATACATAGCCACCAAATACTGTGCCAGGCAGAGAAGAATTGCCGTTCCACACTCTCACACAAAGATCCTCAGCTCCTTGATAGATCAAGCTGTCTCTTCTTCCACAGCAAAGCGAAGTAACAATATTACGAGGACTACTATATTTGATTACACATTCTTGGGTGCTCAAATCCCATTTCTTGACCGAATAGTCACGACTACCTGAGAACACGAAGTTGTCAACGGCAGTTAGGGCAGAGATGTTCAGCTCATGTGTGTTCTCAATTGTCCAATCACAGCACCGTTTCTCTATGTCCCACTTTCACCCCATAACGAGTGAGGTAGATTTCGACACAAGAACTGTTGCGGAGGAGCCTACCTGCTTGAGCGAGAGATCTCTTGAGGCACTCACAATTTTCCTCTCGGTAGGTACACACACTCTAGTAACAGCCTTTTGATGACCCATGAAATAGATAGGTTGGAACACTTCATCTTTTAGCAGCTGATGGTAGCTAATGAGTGCGATTCTCTTGTCATCGCTCGCTGTGATCACATGGTCTCTGAACAAGGATTGAATATCAAGAATGGGGCCGGCATGGATGGCACCTCTTATGAAGGTCACTGGAATATCTCTCTTCTCAGCATAGGATGGTCTCGGCTGGTTGGAGCAATTTCCCATATTCCTCCTTTAACACACATATCATTTTCGCGCTGCGTTTCATCATCAAGCAGACCAAAACTGAATAAAGTGATGTTGAGAAACGTTATTCTCTCTACGAAAAGTCGCACGCAAACGCAACTGCATTTTGTCTGTTGGACGAGACTGGGTTTAGTTGGTCTAATCAATCCAGTCGACAGACTGCCCAATTCGTTTGACCTCTTTGCTTCGCTCTTCCTTCTTCCACTTCGTTATTCTTTGGTTTAGATTGGACGCAAAATCTTAATTTGCACTGATTCTGACGTTCTTATTGATATTTCATTTTGCGCTGAAGCTGATTCCTTCGCGGTGTTTCCTTGCAGCTCTCTACAAATTTACTTCGCTGAGGTCTTCAAGGATTTATCGGCATGCAACAAGAGCGATCACCAACCCATACTACCCTTAATACAGGTCATCTTCCTTCTCTGTATCCGCGTGCTATTCCTGACCACTTCGCAATTTTGTAGACGCAACGGATGACACACCCAGAACAAATGTAGGTCGAGATACGAGCTCTCTAAGCAAGGAGGAGCAATCTACCATCAAGGCACTGGACTCTTCGGCGGTCCAAGTGGACGGTATTTGATGTTTCTCCTGTTGATCCAATTTCTCTGTCTAACACGACTATCCTTGCTTTTAGTGGCAAGCATTATTACTCAAGTCAGTCGAAGTGATACGAAGCAGGCTTCCTCGACTGCTCGCAAACGAAACGTATCTGCGCCAATTACCCCACCGACCACTTCTTCAGCTTCTTCTCGTCCTCAGAGGCGTAGTTTTCTTGCAAGACTGCTGTGCTGTGCTCCAAAACCTGGAGCTGGTAGCCATGCGGGACAAATTTCTCTTGTAGTGCCCTCTAATCCCTCCTTTTTAATACCCAATCGCCGCGATGGAGCGGGCCTGAAAGGAAAGAAGTCGTTTTCTTCCTCGGACGATCTGATACCTCCCGGCCACCGTCAGAAGAAATGCCTTGCCCTGGATTTAGATGAGACGCTCGTGCACTCCTCGTTCCAGCCAATGGATCGTGCTTCCTTTATGATAAACATCGTCATCGATGGCATTGCGCACAACATTTATGTCATGAAGCGCCCAGGAGTGGATCAATTTATTCAGCGCTTGGCGCAATTCTACGAGGTACTCAGTACGTTACACTCTTCCACGTCTATTACTTGTGCCTGATAGCTATCTCGCAGATTATTGTATACACAGCATCTTTGAGCAAGTATGCCGACCCTTTGCTCGACCTTCTTGATCCTCAGAAGCACATTTCGCGGAGGCTATTTCGAGAAAATTGTGTCTTCTATGATGGTAATTTATCATCTGTTTCCCCATCCATACTATCGTAAAAGATTTGGGTGTGATGTAGGACATTATGTCAAGGATCTTTCTTTGCTTAGCCGTGATATATCACAGACAATAATTGTGGACAATTGCCCTACCTCTTATATCTTCCATCCTGGTACGCTTGTAGTATGTTTTCCCTACTTTATGGTAACATTGCCTTTGTGTAGAGAATGCTATAGATTGTACCTCATTCTTCGATGACCCAAACGATGTGGAGCTGTGGCAGGTTAGCTTTGAGGATTGCTTCAGGTTTACTTTACGTGACCAATCATCTTGTCGTGTTGTGATAGATTGCAGATTTCTTGGAAAGCATTAGGCTTTGCGATGATGTGCGTTCTTACTGCCGCTCTTGGCGTGAATGGTGCAAACAAAACCCAAATCCCTCAATACCAGATTCTGCAGGTTGAAGTTTTTGTGTATAGTATGTATCGAAGTGTACAGAGTCTTGTGTTTGTTAGCATGTTAGTGTGGTTACAGGATTAAGTATTGAATTGCGAGCTCAATATTTTATATCATTCTGTTCAATTTAGTGTTAGCGACGGAACAACCTCCAACTAAACAAGCAGCTGACAAGCTATGATATTAAAGATTCCAGCGATTAAGAGCCTCTGCCACATTGCCCTTGCATCCAGCAACCGTGCTGCGTCCATCTCTATCCTTGATTTCCAGCGTCGCTCCGTCCAAGATGATAAAAGTCGGAATACCACGCACTCCGTAAGAAGACCCCAGCTCCTGGCTCTGATCACCACCAAAAGGAATGGCATTCCAAGGCATACTTTCGAAATAACCGTCAAAAGAGGATTCGTCGCTATCAGAACTGACGAAGACGATCTCAAGCTCGCCTGGATTAGACTGTTTCACTGCGTTATAAAACTCGCCAAGGACAGGAGTGAAACCACGGCATGGAGGACACTGCACACATTAGGTGGACACTTAGCCTAGCATATTAAATCCTGGAAATTCGGGCCTCACTTACCCAGTGTGCAGAAAAGTAAATACCAATATGTTTAGCTCCCTTGAGAACTTCTTCAGTGGGTTTCAATCCGTTCTTGGTCAGAAGTTCGGGTCCAAACAGATTTGCCAGTTGAGCAGCAGAAGCCATGTTTTACAAGTTTTGATATTGACGTAAGGTACTACCAAATAAATCTGTGAGGCACAATATAAGTGGAACTGATCTCGTGGAGATTAAGATTTCGGAAGAAGGCAACTGAACCGCAGAGGAGTGCTCTTCCGTGAATCGGGGAACGAATTTCCCGATTTCCGCATCTTCAACCGCCCAACTTTTTGCTGTTCCACCGTGAATGAAAAATATAAAACATAAGTTAGCTGATTCAAGAGGCATTCTTAATCACAAGTTACTGCTCTACTGTGGTCATCTAGGCTTTACCAATATCAATCAGAGCTAAACAAAGGTCTTATAACACTCTCTCCTTAGATTCAAAACTACATAATATAATAAATTCTTTTAAATAACTCTACGGAATATACGTGATCAAGTTTCTCCTAGCGGAGAGAATCAAAAGCAGGAACGTTTAGACATTTCCCGTGCGGGCTTTCCAAGCAGCACGGGAAGATTCCATAGCTTGAGCCAGAGCCACACCGCTACCTACAGCAAGGCTACCTTCGAACGTATAAGAGACACTCGGTAATGGCTCTCCATTCTTAGGGCCACAAAGGCCACAGCAGTTATGGAACCAACACGAACGCATAGGAAAGCACCAGCAGCAATTTTCACTGGGCAAAACGCGCACGCGGTCACCACAGAGTTCCGGCCAATAGCACTCTAGGAAATTATTACAATCAGGAGAGCATTCCTGGCAGAAACAGACATAAGTAACATTATTGGCATACACGGTGGGGGCACCATTATTGAAGCCAATCTTCCAACAACAAGCTTGCTGGTCGTACACTCCTCTATCAAAGTAAGCCTTGAAAATGCTGTCTGTGCCCATGCAGCAGACGTTGCCAGAACAGCCTCCTGGATGGGATCTTTCATAGCCATTCTCCAAAACATACAAATACTTGCGGGAGCGATCAAGCAAGCAACTGTCGTACTGTCCGCAAAAAAAGGAACAACAGAAATAGTCGTATTGAGCCTTGTATCTGTGAACACGAGTGAAACAGGGTCATGGTTCGTTCAAACATTTCAAGACATGTGATTTCGCTTACGCAATCTGAATGTTGTTCCCGTTCACAGTTTGAATAGAAGTATGATACCCATACTGTGCTCCCCCGCCAGTTACACCGCTGCTAATTTCCATGGGTTGCATTTTCGAAAGCTTTCTTGGTGATAGATGGGAAGGAGGATGGTCTATTGATTGTGACCATGGTGTTAAAATTGGCAACAAGAGAACCGGGAAGCAGTTGCGCCAACTCTGACTTTAACTTCACACAATTTTCCAACGCCAACACCACGACGGGCAAGGTGTGCAGGAAACGAACGGGGTGCGCTCCACAAGTCTGTGGGGTGCGGGAAACGGGGACGACCCATTCCTCGCTAGAAATGCTATACATTTCAATCACATACCAAACAGGTGGCGCCGCAAGCACACGCGCGCAGAACCCAAGAAACAAAAATACAGTTGTGCTTTTGAAGACCTCTGGCAACAATCTTATGTATACACATGTACAAAGTGACTAATTGGAAGATGCGGCCACCTCGGTTGCCTCAGGATCAGTGATCTCTTCCGGCTCTGGTAAAGGAAACTTAGCCAAACCCATCGCTTGCATAGCCTTTGCTTTCAATACAATAGGAATGCACTTTGAGATGAGGTCCAGGTTTCGATCGAGTGCAAGGGCTATTCCTTCCGCGACCTTCAATGCCATAGCTATTTTGAAGTAACCCGTATCAAGTCGAACATTGTGAACACGGGACAAATCACAAATTCGAACAAGATAATCCGACATATGTTCAAAATAATTCTGAGACTCCGCATCGATAACAAGCTGCTGAACGCCACGGCAAAACGCATCATCACGTTCCAGTACGTTAGCTTCTTGTAACGACAAACGATCAGAGATTTGTTGAAGGCCCTGTTTGGACTTGCTAAGTATTTCCAAAGATCTTCTCTGAGCCTTTTCCAACATTAGCTTTCCAGCGAGATATCCGTCGTGTTGCATGAAAGCAAGACAAATATCACGAAGCTCTTCATGCTCTTTCTCAGTGGGGGAGGAATATACAATGCCGCAATCCAACACCACAAGACGAGGCTCGCCATTGGGCTGAAGTTGAACCAAAATATTGCCCGGATGTAAATCGCCATGAATATAATTATCAAAGAACACCATCTTTAAGATCAAACGACAGCCAAGATCAGACAGCTTCTTCTTGAGGTTTCGTGCGTAAGAAGAAACATCATCAGCCAGAGACAAAAAAGACTTGATAGGATCACCTTCCATCAAAGTCTCGACAAGCACATTCTTTGTAATAAAACCCTCGATAGGTTTAGGAAAAACAACCCAGTCATCAGCGGAGAATCTTTTGTTGAAAGTGCGCAGATGGTTCGCTTCCAGGCGCAAATCAAGTTGAAGATTCATAGACTGAGCGAACTGTCTGCATGTGTCTCCCAAAGCCAAAATTTCAAGTCTAATGCAAATCAAAATCAAAGCATATTAGGGAACACACACCACAAGGCTGCGGTTAGGGTTAGGGTTAGAAAACTTACGAGGGCATAAGATCAACGAAGTCGGCAAATATTGAAAGCAACTCCATGTCAGTACGAATAAGCTGCTCCACATGAGGATGGATCATCTTAATGGCAACTTCTAACTCTTCTTTGCTTTGCTTCAGAAATCCTTTAAAGACTTGAGCAACGCTGCCAGATCCCAGTGGTGTGGGATCCAATCTAAGGCGTGTCTTCCAATCGGAACCAAATGCGGCTGCAAGCGTGCGTTCCACCGTGTCCATCGAATAATTCACTTTCACATCGTCCTGCAACACTTCAATTTTTTCGATCAGAGACGGAGGGAAAAGGTCCGGTCGAGTTGACGCCCACTGAGCCAGTTTGATAAAACATGGACCAAGGTGTTGGATGGCCCAAACAAGGTAGCGCCAGGTCAACTGCTCTACTTCAGGAAAAGATTCTCCCAGCATATAGCTAGCTGGGACCAAACCAACCAGAGGTGCTCCATAGAGGAGGTAAGTCATGACGCGTTGAATATAGCGGACTGTATTCTGAACGGTTTTCTTTGCAGTGCGCACCTTTTCCTTTACCTCTTCCCAAAGCGATTTTACAGCGGGCCTGACAGGAATAACTGAAACAGTATCAATTAATGTGACCGAAGAATGCGAATGCACCGAGCTAATATTCACTGGGTGGAAAGGCTCGCAAGCGGCGGTCGTCGTCAGAGCTACGGCAGCGGACAATGCGGTGGGAACCTTCAGAGAGCGTGCATTAACCCATCTCTTAGCGTGGCTCAAAATACCTTTGTGACGATACATCTCAATGGCGCACAAATTAACGCTCAGTCCGCAAGGCCAGTTGCAGATTCGATTCTGCCATCGGAATGGATGGGGAAGCCGCACTCTTAAGTTAAACATGGTAAAACTCAAAAAGGGTAAAAAGAGTAAAAAGAGGTAAAACTCGATGCGATGCGCATCTGTTTGTTTGTTACAATGGGCATCCAGTCCATTAGTCATTCCTCATCCTGTCCTCCCTTACCCTAACCCCACTGCTCCTTCCACGTCTTCACATTCCATCCCAGCATAGCCTTCTCTCTGTGCAACAATGGTAGCAGCACTCAAAAAAGCCTTTACTATGAAATGGCGTTCTATTAGTAGTCATATTACTCCAGTTAAGTAATTACATAATACAAGTTAGTTAGATATTAAGTAATTACATAATACGTGTTAAGTTATATATACATCTCTCCTCTGTTTACATACATATCCAAGAACCGAAATTGTGGTCAGTAGGAGTGTTGCGGAATGTGTGGCTCTGAGAGCACTCATTGACTGAACCTCCTCTGCCATAATAAAGGTTCTTGTGCCTATATAAGCCTGATTACATTCGGTGTCTCTTAACACCACCAACCTAATAAGAACCGATAAGGTATTCAGCATTAAGGTCTTACAAGACAAGAACCTTTATTACAAGATGAACAAGTTACTCTCGACCGAAGCTTTGAAAATGAAGAACCAATTAAAACTTGACAATTGGTTCGCTTTTCAAAATGAATTAAAAGATTGCCTTCCACTCTTTAGAGATGCTGGAAAAGAAATCAATGGACATTCCATAAAATATACGGAACCAGTGAGAACGACGACCGTAAAAACCATTCTCTTTACTGAAGATCATAAAAGGGTTCAAAAAGTGCGACTGTGGAACACCAAAATAGACGAAGAACCTTTCATAAAATCGTATGAAAGTTGGAAAAAGAAAACAGAAGAGTTAGAAAATGATCGCTCTATTCTGTTCTACTTTATTCTGAAGAATTTAACACCTTCTATCCTACAAAAAGTAAAAAATGAGGAAGGTTTTGAAAACCTCCAGCAGAAGAACAAGCCCAAAGAACTCTTGAAATTGCTCAAAGAAAAGGTTTTGGCCGCGGGAGACAACACTGGAGCCGCACTGCGCCAGAGATGGCAAAATATCAATCAAAATGATCAAGACCTTGAGACGTTTTTGGTTGAGTTCAATGGATATCTTGAGTTACTGAAAGGGACTCCATCTGAGCCGTCCGCGCAAGATCAACTCCAAGCTCTCTTTGAAGCCTTGAAGCCTGGTAGATACAGACTTTATGTTCATGACGTTATCATGAAGGGAGAAACTCCAACCTTACAAGAAGCCCAGACAAAGCTCAAAAGACTAGAAGAGGTCTTAAAGTCTGAGGCGAAAAAGAGGAAAAGAAATGAAGAAGAAGATGTTTCGAAAGCTGCAGACGGAATTGCCATGCGAGTCACATCAAGTGAAAATAACAAAAGGAGAAGATTATCAGAAAACTCTCGATTGCAAGGTCCAAGTCATCAGCAATCGCAGCGCAACAAGTATGGAAAGACATCTGAAATTCCAACAAGATGTCAAAATTGTGATTTGCCTGGTCATATTGGCCGACAATGCAAGAGATCAAAGACAAAGTGTCATTATTGCGGAAAAGACGGTCATATGGAGAAGTATTGCCGACTAAAAAGGAGAAAGAATGAAGAAAATGGGAGATATTATGATCAAGATCGAAATAAGAATAATCGGAATCATTATCAACATGATCACAGCAAAAGAAGAGACTCGGAAATTGATAAAAAGAAGGAAGATCGAGCTTTTATGATTTCTGCAACTTCTGGTTGGAAAGGCAATAAAAATGATGATGTAGAAGATCTGCACGCTTTTTCATTCATGAGTAGAAGTCATCATTTTGCTGAGGAAAATAATAATAGCAGCATGCAGAAGTCTGAAAATGTCTATATTGACACCGCAGCAACAGTGCATGTCATCAGAGACCTCTCGCTCATTCGCTCAGTCAATGTGGATACTCAGACGGACCAAGGCATCCAATTGTCTCTTCAAGGAATCGCTGGAAGACCACTGAGATCAACAGCAGTGGGATCAATTCCCGGACTCGGACGATTTGCGATTGTTCCTGAAGCGGAAGCAAACCTCTTATCGGTACAAGAAGCCAATGATGAAAAGAAAGCAAGATTCAAATGGACTTTTGAAGACAACAAATGGAAAATATATGAGAAGATGAAAAGAGATAAGCCACTAATGGTGGTGCCACATGATGGAAGAAATGGGTGGAATATGACCCCTGAACAGTTCAGACTCTTGGCCAGAAACAGAGCCAGAGCAATGCAAGTCACCACACTTCCTGAATCTGAGCCATCTGAGGAGTGTGGAGAGGGTGGAATGCTTCTGACGACAGCTGATTTCTTGACCACTGTGAATGTGGAAAAGGCACCTGAAGAAGTAACCACCACACTCTCCCCAGATAGCATCAGGAAAAGTGGTGATGATGGAGAAAGGACAGCTGAGATAGCTGGTCAAAGTCCTGAGCATGAGAAAGACTCAGAGGAACCCAATGGGAATACCCGTCACTGGCCTCAACAGCGGCAAAAGGACGGAAGAACCTTCTCTAAAGAGCAGAAGGTAAGAGCAAATGAAGTGTTTAAATTACACTGTTCAATGGGACATGTTTCCTACAACAAGCTAATGAATGGTCTAACAAATAATACTATAACAGGGACTCATCTCACTGCTAGGGATGTAGAGAACTGCTTGGAAATATTTGGACCTTGTCAGGCTTGCTTGGCTGGAAAGAGGACTGCTCCATCCTACCGTCATCAAAGCATGACGGAGCCTGCTAATAAAGTAGGAGACATCATACATGTAGACATACTCACCATGAGTAAGCCTAGTGTTAACAATAAGAATCAGTATCTGATTACACTTGATGAGTTTTCTACTTACCTGATGCTCATTCCCATGAGATCAAAGTTGGTAAACGATGTCAATCAAGCAATCACAAAATTGATATCCTTCTATAACTCTTACAAGCACACTGTCACGATTATCCAATCAGACAGTGAAAATGTGCTAAAGGCTAGCGCTACATATGCAGGAATGAAACACATGGTGAGAATGAGGCACACGCCACCATACCAACACGCTCAGAGGATAGAACGATATGTGAGGACAATCAAAGAACATGGAAGGTCAATTATTGACAGTCTACCATACATCTTACCAGAGACGCTCTATTCTGAACTCTTGCTGGCTGTGACTCAATGGCACAATGACTTGCCCAACTCGCAGCAGAATAGCCAGAGTCCAAGGATGCTGGTCACTGGTGAGCGCACAGACCTCGGGAAAAGAGTATTGATACCCTTTGGGACAGTGGCAATGACCTATAATGGGAAGAGGAAAGCCCAAGGTCAATCATCGCTAGGAGCCACCAATGCTGACCTAGGAATCATCCTGGGCCCAGCAATGACCACATATAATGCAGCAAGGATATATATATTCAAGACAAACAAGGTGGTCATACGACACTCATTCAATACCCTCAAACATATACCAAGCAACTGCAAGCTTGAAATGAAGCCAGAGAGGACACGGGAGCAAGAGATATTCCCCTCGATAGCAACAAGAGTATCATCACAACAAAGAAGAGAAGGGAATAAGAATGAGATAATATCAATAGATGAGTACAATCACAACAACAACGACAATGAGGAGATAGAAGCAGGAATAGAAAAAGATTCAACAAATCTACTCATATTTGATGAAGATCATCATCATCATATGGATCAAATAATAATGAATAGTGATGAAGAAGAAAATCAGACGAATGAGAACAGAACAGAAGAAGAACACGTGACTGCTGCGACACAACAGCAGGTACCAATTAAAGAAACTGAGGAATTGTCAGTTAAAAGAAGATGAGAACCTTTAAAGAAGAACAGGTGAGAGAGTCGGAGATTTTCCTTCTCTCTCGTATATTAAGGTGATTTACCTTAATATAATTGTAGGGGAACAGACGTTAATTACAATAAAAGATTCTAAATACATGACAAAGTCTGCACCCTACGTATTTACATAAATACAGAGAAAAAGCTTAAATAAAGTTAAGGAAATACGTAAATGCAATAAGGGTTGCAGGCAACACTACACTACCCTTTCTCACAAAGGATTCAGGTACCAATTAAAGAAACTGAGGAATTGTCAGTTAAAAGAAGATGAGAACCTTTAAAGAAGAACAGGTGAGAGAGTCGGAGATTTTCCTTCTCTCTCGTATATTAAGGTGATTTACCTTAATATAATTGTAGGGGAACAGACGTTAATTACAATAAAAGATTCTAAATACATGACAAAGTCTGCACCCTACGTATTTACATAAATACAGAGAAAAAGCTTAAATAAAGTTAAGGAAATACGTAAATGCAATAAGGGTTGCAGGCAACACTACACTACCCTTTCTCACAAAGGATTCAGGTACCAATTAAAGAAACTGAGGAATTGTCAGTTAAAAGAAGATGAGAACCTTTAAAGAAGAACAGGTGAGAGAGTCAGAGATTTTCCTTCTCTCTCGTATATTAAGGTGATTTACCTTAATATAATAGTTGTAGGGGAACAGACGTTAATTACAATAAAAGATTCTAAATACATGACAAAGTCTGCACCCTACATATTTACATAACTACAGAGAAAAAGCTTAAATAAAGTTAAGGAAATACGTAAATGCAATAAGGGTTGCAGGCAACACTACAAAGTATCCACAAGTCCACATCTAACATCATCATTGCGAGCAGCATTAGTCAAAACATATGTACACATTACGTATCATGATGAGGTAGAAGGTTACCTTGGAGTATCACTGAAGCAGTCTGCAGATCGCTCACATATCACACTTACGCAAGAAGGACTGATACAGAAGATCCTTAGTGAGAATCTATCTCACACTGCAGCACCTGCAGGAACACCTGCTGGAAGTAATTTGTTCGAGGAAACAGGAGATAACACTCCTCTGCTGGAAGAAGAAAGGAAGAAGATACTCAGCATAACCATGGGCTTGATGTATATCGCTCGGCTCACGAGGCCAGATATACTATTGCCAGTTACATACTTGGCGGCCAGAGTCCATGTGGCGACTAAGGCAGACAAGAGAAAGCTCGCTAGAGTACTTCGTTATCTGAAGAACACAAAGACAAAAGGCATTAGTATCCAATGTGAAGGCAGTCTGAACATACAATGCTACTGTGATGCCAGCTACGGCACACACATGGACGGCAAGTCTCATACTGGATTCTTACTTACCATCGGAGAGAGCAACTCTTATCTCCATGCCAGAAGCTTCAAGCAGAAGCTAGCTGCTCTCTCATCCACGGATGCAGAGATCTATGCAACAACACAGGCAGCCATCATGTCAGTATGGCTACGTAATTTGTGTGAAGAAATCATGACACACTTACCTCTGAGAAAGAGAAGCGAACCCTACTCCGTTCGATTATTCCAAGACAACAAGTCTGGAATATGGCTAATGACAGAGAGCAGTAAGTACAGAAAGACAAAGCACTTACTTACGAAGCTCGCTTACCTTAAAGATCTCGTACGAGATCAGGTCATAGCCATTCAGTACCTCCAAACTGAAGAGATGCCTGCAGATGCGCTGACAAAGCCGCTGGCAGAAGCCCTATTCATGAAACACATGAGAATGATAGGGGTAAGATGAAAGAAATGACAATACAAAAGGGTATTGTGATAATAACTTACCAATGATACCGCGATGACACGCGAGGGGAAAGACTGCAAACCAAATAGGCTAAAAGAAGTCATAGCCTTGGTAGTTAGACAGTTGTAACCGAATTAACTTAACCTTAGTTGAAAGGGAACCGAGGTGTTGGACTTGTTGAGAGGGTGTATTTCACCTTAACCATCACCATTGAGAAGAGGGACCAGTGGTTCCCTAACTACGCTCTGGGTAGAGGCAGCTGCATGCTTAAGACCTTCCAAGAAGAGTGAACGCCATGGGCGATTGACGCCAGGTCCATTGAGGCCATGTGCCATGTTCCACACCAAGCAGGAGGGGCAGGCGAGAGCGAGCCATGCGGGCGGACACCAACGAGAAGCCGGACCATCTTGATGGCAAGGGCTTAAGACAGAATAGCCATGAGGAACGAGAGAAGGCTCTGTCAGATAGGCAGCCACGCGTTCATGAACGCGGCAGAAGTCCAACAACACCACTGTGTGGGCAACAAGGCTGAAGAGGGTGAAAAAAGCTGGAGAGAAGACCCATCATGGGCACCAGCGAGAAAAGCTGTAGCAGCAGCATCAGAAATTAAAGAGGTTAATGACCTCGGCTGAAAGATAGCCATGCCAAGGGCAAAGAGAGGCAAGGTCCATAGAGACCGTGTGCCAAGCCCAACACCAAGCAGAGGCAAAGAGAGAGCAAGCCCTGCTGGTGGCCGACGACAACAATGAACAGCCTGCCATCTGGATGGCATAAGCTGAAGGCACAATAGCCACGAGAAAAGATAGAAGTCTCTGTGAGACAGAGAGCAACGCGTTCACGAACGCGAATGAAGCCCAACAGCATCATGGGGGCGAGGCTGAAGCCAGCACCAGCTGGTGAAGACCCAACTCGTGGGCAACAGCGAAAAGTAGAAACAGCCACGAGAAGAGGTCGAATACCTCGGCTGAACAACAGTCATGGACTGAGAAGGGCGAACGGGGCCCGATACCACGTGGAGACCATGGAACAGCATGGCAGAAAATGGGGAGACCTCACGAACGAGGTGGACCCCGAGAAAAGAGAAAAGAGAAAAAGGACCCCATGGGTACCTTCAAACGATAGTCTTCGACGAGCTGAACAGGCCGGAAGATGAGTGAAATTGAGACCAGACCGACTGGGGGCACGAAGTGCACCAGGGTACTGATGAAAGTGGACTTGAAAGCAGTCCCAACTTGAATAATAAGGAACTCTTGCACAGAATGAGCAAGTAAATATAAAGAAATAAGAATCCGAAAAGTCAGAAAATGAGATCGGGCAGGAAAAGTCACTCCTCGCGGCCACGACCCGTGTAACAAGGAGGAAACTAAATAAGACGTGTTAGGAACACGCAAAATGAAACAGAAAGACGTCAAATCTGCATGCCATAATGTAATATGGATAAGATATTTAATATCAGAAAGAATGAAAAGTATTTGAAAGCTTACCTGATGTGAAATCAGAAGATTGCTGGAGACGCAATAGAGTCAAAACGCGATTTTTGACGAAGGCGAGCAGACTTTGCCTGGCAACACTTCGAAAATAAACAGACTTCATGAAAAACGCGATTTTTCAAAAAATCTGTAAAATGAAAAGCAATTAAAGAATGGACTTAGGTAGTGACCTGATCAGTCATCTAGCCACGTCCAAGAGGGTGTATTAGTAGTCATATTACTCCAGTTAAGTAATTACATAATACAAGTTAGTTAGATATTAAGTAATTACATAATACATGTTAAGTTATATATACATCTCTCCTCTGTTTACATACATATCCAAGAACCGAAATTGTGGTCAGTAGGAGTGTTGCGGAATGTGTGGCTCTGAGAGCACTCATTGACTGAACCTCCTCTGCCATAATAAAGGTTCTTGTGCCTATATAAGCCTGATTACATTCGGTGTCTCTTAACACCACCAACCTAATAAGAACCGATAAGGTATTCAGCATTAAGGTCTTACAAGACATCTATGTCTACTATCTAATTCCTATGTCTGCCTTGGCAATGTTTTCAAAAATTTAATTCAGGCTCATATCCTCTT